>JAQQZZ010052635.1:0-10033 GCA_030265115.1 Mopalia vespertina | reverse complement strand
AATCACCACATACAGCAAGGGGAGGTATCGTGTGTGCCTATTTGAACCAAAAGAATATTAAACTGCCACAGGTAACAAGAACGTCAACTGCACATGTGTGTTTGGTTTGCAAGCTTGTGCAAGTTAGACACTTTCATTCATGTGCATTTGCTTCGTGAATAATCGTAATGCATGTGTTTCGTGTTAACAGACGTCTCGTCTGATTGTTTTACGATAGCTTGGGGCTTCCAATAATGGATATTTTTGTATTTTCCCCAATTGCTCATCGGTTGTTTCCTAAGTGCTCCCAACATCCGGGCACAATTGAAATTATTGCTTTGTTTCGTAATAAACAGGAGAATAATTCAGAAATTAAAGTCAATTTCGATTTCGTTTTAAAAAACAGAACTTTCCGTGACAATTAAATAGTTTAACCTGTATGCGTATTCATTTGACGCTTATGTAAAAGTAAGTATGTGATTGACGGACATTTAACAAAGTGCCCTGATCTAGATGCCGAGTTATGTGTCTCTACTAGTCTATCATAGAGTGTGGCCGTATTTAGAGATACAGAGTTAGAGTGCGTATAACTGTGTAATTTCAAGGACCTTACCGGCAATTGTGGGTTCAAGTAGCACTGTCTACCAATATTTGTAATACTGACACATTTTATATGCCAAAACGAAGCCTGAAATCACCCATTAACCTTGTTAAAAATACAGAAATACAATTCAGGTATCTGTTGATATCCCGCAACCTTCCCCTCTTCTACCCGGACTGTAGACTTGAAATTGTAATAGAATGTCCTGTAACTTCCACTTAAAGGTATGTTTACCTTATAAAAGGATACAGAATTTATTCGATTGGGATATTAAACCTGTATTAAGCCGGGAAGTCTACTTTATTGAAGCCGATTTGAGACTTACTTCTAATCTCGATGTAGGAAAATACACGAATTGAAGACTTTAAACTCAGTAGCTAGTCCTTATGTTCCATAACTTCCTATTCCTCATTTTGTACACCGTACCTTGACACAGCCGGATAATATGTCTCCCTAACACTGGATGTCTATTAGGCGCTCACATGTACACTCAAACACACGACTTGTCGCTATGTGTTATTGTATAGTTTATTGCGTGATATTTGTCTTCAGCTAGTCATCCAGTCATAGGAAGTGAAGTTTTGTGCTCACTTATGTTTAAGGTATATGTTTATGTCATGTTATACGACGGGATATACCACAGCCCAGTGGACAAGAAAATATGACTGTGAACATAATACTATCAGAGCATCTATGACACTCTTAACTGGCACTCTTAACTGGCACTCTTTTGTAAATACATTGTTAGATTTTCTTGTTAGTGAAAATCTATAGGGCAATTAAAGTGCCCAGAAATCAAACTGCACGCGAAACAAAAACCAGTCTCACGACTTCGCTGGATGAAATATTTTCAATTGGCAGAGTTATGCTGCTTAATTGTTTGTCCCTTTCGTGTTAAACATCACACTTAAGATCCTGAGTATCGAGTACACTGTTGATATTACGGCCTACCTTGACCGACTAATGGGGACAATCTGAGGTAGTTAATAGGTAGTATTTGTGAGATTGGGGCTGTAAACCTGTTGTATGTACTGTACATAGGAAAGTTAAACTGTTAGGTTGCGCTCAACACCAGTGATACTGTGTGTTCGCTCACGCCATGTAGATTGGATTAATAGATTAATAGATTATTTACTAATTAATTAATTTATTCATTTGTGTTTTATTTTGTGTAGTGTCAACAGCTGAGCCACACTACTATAATTATTAAACACTTAGTTTTTGCGGTTAACAAAGAGAAACAATCAAAATCAAGGTACCCCTCTATCACACGGTGTGTCTTGCCATCATCACGGAAAGCACCAGGACATTGGCCTATTCGCCTAAGTTGATCTTAAATACTTTGACCACACATATTTGCCAGCATTGGTCGTCATGACAGTTAAGGTAAAGGCGCATTGTGAAACGGGCCCCTCCTCCCAATAATTTTACTTCAATTTCTTGGTGCCCCACGCGTGTCGTCGGTCATCGAATCATACGTGATTCATTTACTCATTGACCAGAGGCGATTGATACAAATCCATGTTCTTATATCCGCTGACTTAAGTCGCTAGTTGTCTCGATGATTGACAGAACAGGGTTACTGCGATCAGGGTGAATAAGTTCATGTAATTTGGGGCGTTCCAGTCTGCAGTTGTTTATGTCGTATATAAGGACGTAGCCGTTCAATTTGCCGCCTGCGCCCGGTGGCTCAAAGCGCTGTTTAATTTAATCCACTATAAGATGACGTCACGTCATGTTGAAGGTCTATCTCTAACCCGGTATTAGCGATAGTGTTAGCGGCTAATCGTCTTTCGAGCAACTGGTCACTGATAAAGATTTTTGTCTCTAACCAATCAAAGACTGTATGAAGGTGTAGAAGAGAATCAATTAATAGAAGATTAAATTGGATCTTTAAAAGTAAACCCTGTTCTGTCTATCCTCAAGAAATGGGCATGTTTTTATCAGGGGAGAAAAATAATGATCAATGAGAGTAGTAATTCATATGAAACATTATTCTCTTTGGGGGTCAGATTTGTATAGGGTTATTTGTTTGACTCAAGTTAGATGAATGACCACATTTGCTAAGCATCACCAGCGGTCTTCGCACAGCAAAGTGAACAAAATGTATCATACATTACTGCATACAAGTAAGTTCCCGAAAGTAGATGTAGTCGAACAGGATGTCACGAAGTCCATTGTTAAGGTGGGCATCTGTTCTAGAGCTATGGGATTTACCTAAAACTACCGAGTTTTCTTGTTTGTTTTCTTTAATGTGTCTTATGCGTGTATGTATCGTCATTATAAGTAACGCGGATTTATCCTGTTTTGTTTGTTTGTTTGTTGTTGTTTTTTTTCAAAGTTTTCTTTTAAAAACATTTGTTTATAAATACAAAATACTGTTCTTTATTACAGTTTTATTGAATTGACAAAACTTCCAATCCATTGGAATTTTCTGTTGGACATCGCCTAACAATCTTCGTCTTGAATGATGTCAATAAACCCGTAACAAACTCATAACTTTGACCCGTATGCATGACAGGTTTCATTTATACCCTCACGTATATAATATATTTTGAATAAATGAAGAGAGAAAAATTTGCTTGCTTCCACCGGGATATATATATAATTTTTCTCTTTTCATTTATTCAAAGTAGATATATAGCCTTGAGCCTCTGTAGCTAAGTCGGTAGAGTTCCGGGTTCGAATCTTGGTGGAGGCAAGCAAACTTTTCTCTCTTCATTAAGTCAAATTAATATATATATTTTTAATAAATGTAGAGAGATTATCAGATAAATTTGCTTGTCCCAACCGGGATTCGATACATTTGTATATATATAACCTTTATTTTAACGATGCTTACATCTTAAACTATGAGGCTTATATTGTGTAAATACAATATATGTTATTTACAATAGTTTAACAGTGATAAAATATGCCTTTAGTTCAGTTTGCAAATTAAACCTAATGATTTAAAACAGCTATAAAATAATAAAATATGCTATGTTTCTCTGACCGCCTTCATCTCTTCATATCCATTTTTCCACACGAGCTGCTAGTTTATTGGTGTTACTTCTTTTACAAAATTAGCAGAATATATTTGTCCTCGAAATGAACGCCTTTACCAGAAGATCATGACCCACTTTCACAAAGCATATTTAAGCTAAGGTGAGCTTAACACTTAAGGGGATTATGAAGAGCAAACTCAAGCCCTCCTAATCCTTTTTGAAATAGGATCGCCTCCAAGTATTGTAGGCCTAAGGGAAACATTACGGTCACCTTCGCTTAAGGGTGCTTTGTGGAAGCGGGCCCAGGTATGCAAGTAGTAGTAATGCATAGTTGTGGTAGAATAAGAATTAACCTGTGCAGATGTCATTATTTTATATTGCACCGTCTGGGCAATAAAGCCGAGGAAGATAATCAGAACAGTTGCCCAGCAAACCATAGAGCCGAAACAACATTTCACAACTGAGCAATGCATTTAATTCTGCTCACAAATTATCTAATATTTACACCAATGAAAACACTGAATTCATTGTACTAACTCCGCCATGTTAATATAAGTCAGAGATTCCGTCGTCATGTTATTAAGATAATCTTGAGTTGGACGTTCATTCAAGGTCTTCCCGTACCTGGGTTGATTTCGTGGAAAGCAATTTTTCAGATAGGTCGTTAAGTCATGTATTGTTATATTTTGCAAAAGGTTGGACAATTAAAAAGAAAACAAAACAACTATGTAGATTTGGTGAAGATCCAAGAATAAGTTTGAAACTTATTTCTCAGAATACTAAATAAATATTTATATTCAGTAGAACTAAGTTTGGGCATAATTTGGTTGTTTGATTTATTTTTAATTTTTACTGAGAACGATATAATGCAAGCGTATAAAACACAAAATATATCTTTCGCAAAACATATAAAACAATCTAGGCTCTACTTAAGACAAAAATGGCACTCTGTTAATTGCACATTGCCACCTCGACAATAGGCCACTCACAAACTCACTCGCTCACTCAATCGCTCACTCACTCACTCACGCATTCAATTTATATATGTCTTTATACTTTATTGATTATTTGATTGACTGACTGACTGGCCGACGGACGGATTGATTAGATATTATATATTTCCATATAATAACTTGCTAGATTACCCTACAAACGAATGTTAACTCGTTCTCGAGCGGCCTCAACACAACTCAACTATCTAAACAGGTGTTAGATAAATGTTTATCGGTAGCTTAAGCTTTGCTAATCGCCGGTGTCAAATTATTCTAGTACGCCAGAGCGGAACGATAAAATCTGTAAATTATATCCTAACAAAACCCGTCATAAGTTAATGCACAAAAAATGATTTGGTAGCATTTGGCTAGCCTTGGTTCAGCTACCATATTCGTTTAAAATAGCATTGCTTTCTCTCGAGATGTATATAGGTGTAGTGCACTTACATGAATCTAGCCATCCACAGTAACTGTCCCCTATTTAAACTCATTATTTTGTAATAAAGAGTTAGTCAGTTTCCAATCCGTTTTGTTTGTTGTTCGTCCATCTCCGTGTTTGCTGTTCGTGCTTGTCTATGTTTGCTTTTAGTATACGTCTTATTTACCGGTCAACTACGGTAGGTTACCCATAACAACTCGTGATTAAGATCCATTTAGAAACTTTGTGAATTGATCTAGAAAATGAGATGATTCATCAATTATAATTTATCGACACGCGCTAAAGTGATTACTTTTTGAGCTATATATATTGAGTAAGTGGACAGAGAAAAAATTTGCTTGACTCCACTGGGATTCGAACCCGGAACCTTTCGGTTACAGGCCAACCACTCTTTGTACGCCTATGGGGACATCTTATGTTTTCATGGAAGTGAAACTTTAACAACTCGCCCCGCGAATGTCAGTTAATTCCCGTGAAATAAATATTGATTTGTAGGTCATCCCTAAATCAGGAGGTAGATAAAATATCGACCCAGTCCATCCTCTTCACTCGTCGCAATCCTACGTGACCTTTTCTCCAACAACGTTTTGAATCTAGATGCTGGAGTCTGAGACCCCCGAAAAGCTGCTTCTCAAATTAAAAAGTTGTAAACGACAAGATAATGCTGGCTATAATTATTGTGAATTATGTTGTGTGTTATCCAGAGAGAGTAGGGTTTACATAACCATAAATATATCTCGAGAACCATACCGCTAATTCGACATACAAGTTCTTACCGTTATTTATTCCATAAAAATACAGCCGTAGACACTATACGGATATGATGCCATGGCTGGCTTATATCATGCCGTGCCTATTGTTACTCAGAAATATGGTACGACACACACACACAAAGAGTACACATTTGTCGACGTGTTCAGCTTTCCTGGTAACTTTTGTCTTTTTGAGCCCATTAGCAATACGCTGGTGGTATATAATTAGTTCCTGTCTTTCTATTGTTATATTTCCACTGATTAATCGACACCTTAGCACGGATGGTGATCAATTTAAATAATTTCCAGATACAGATTAACTCTGGAACCCAAGTATTTTTCACGAACCCCCTATTAATATATGGTTAACATACAAACATCTATCGAAAATACAATATTACTATTGACAGGAGAAAGAAAGACATATATGGTGCACGGGATATTTGTTTAAATAAAATGGATGATGTGTTATATATAAGACAATACATATATTTTAACAGTTACTTCTGACTGACAAAAAAAAATGAAGCCTTTGTAATATACAGTTTTCTGTTGAAACTAAATGCTTTACAGTACGATGGCAATGAGAAGTATTTGTGAATTGTTCGGGTTAGGTCTAGTATAGCATTGTGTTTATGGACTGTATCTTCCATGCACTTCTGTTATTAAAGGGCTCAGGCGAATTGAATGACAATATAGTGTAAACAAGGAGCGTTGTACTGTCGTCCGAATATTAAACAACTCATTTTATAATGATCAGTCAATTATAGTTTTTATTATTGGAAACATATAACTAAACAAATGTAAGCGTGATGACATCAGCATTATTGGAGCAGAAAACGTTATATCTACGAATTGAAAGAAATAATATAAATGTTTTGCTGAATAAAATGCACACACTTGTCCTTGTTTCGGACAGTTGGACTTGTTTCAAATGCTAACTTTCAGAGTTAGCTGTGCTATCCAGTTATAATAATGACTAGTTAATATGGGTTCAGCCAGTATAATAACAACTTACCTTTTAAATGAGGTTAAAATATATCCAATATTCCGAATATAATTTTTCTTTACAACAGTGTTAAGTCATTTCTTGAGTTTATACAACTCAATATTCCTGGATCATAAACTACGTTTTACAAATAAAATAAATCAGAAACAGCTACGTTTAACCCGTGTTAATTCCATATTGCACATTCGTTCACAAAGTGTTTCATGTCGAAAAGTCTAAGCATACACATACTGGATAATCCCGGGTTAAATGTGCTGAGCGAAAATCTATTAAAGCTGCGCTTGACACAATGTCTGAAAAACATGTGGTACATGGTGCGTGGAATTTCACGAGCATAGAGCTCCCTTTGAATAAAACAAACTTTAAAAATATTAACCGGTATTTTTTTCAGGCGTACAATTATGGCCTATATATATATATACAGAAATATTCTCTTATCCACCAGTGAAGTGCTTGTATATTTGGATTCACGCCTTCCTTGCACAATGCACTTCAATGTAGGAGTGAGCAAAGGAGGCATTTTTGTACCCTTCCTATTTTATTCTTTTTTCAATTCATTCTAGTATGTGTTCTTTATCAATGCCATGCGACCCCACCCAGTTCATTCACACGTTAAAGGATTTGAAAGCCGTACTTTCTCCTTTATCTTCGAGAGATGTATACACTGAAGCTAAACGTGGCATAGCGTTATTCATGCAATATTTGTAAAGTTATATATAATATATCTATATTCATTGCTTTTCCTTCGCCCATAAATATTATTAAGTGTAAAAAAAATTGCCCAGACTTGACATTTTTCTATAACAAAGAAGAATTCGATTTCTTTTTAGCTGAAACAAACTTAACAGTTAATGCTAAAATAAACCAGACATGTTCATCCATGCTGTACGATGATCAGTAAACGATCATTTATTACATCTGTCAAGAATATTAACCTATACAGGCTCATAAAGCGCCATTATACGAGAATATCAATACATTTAACTGTTTAATATTGTTGAACAAGCCCGTAAGATTTTTGTTGTTGAAAATCTTCCCTCAACCGTGGCACAAAAAAGGGTTTGTTTGCTCAGCGGAAAACGTTCTGTCAATGTTTGTGTGCTACGATTGTGCGTCATATGCCTGCGTTGTGTTGCAATAAAATATTGAATTAATACATCATACCTGTAAATTGTAAAAAGGTTTGTGGTGAATACACACAGACCTGCTGTACGTTAAATCCGTTATACATTTCACAAAGCATATGTAAGCTTTAGCGATGAGCATCTAAGAATGTGTCTCAAACTTCTCAATTCGATTTGTAAGAAATACACATGATTCATAACATAGTAAGAATTTATATTCCTTTGAATAACTAGGAAAACTGGGCTATCTATCGTTCCATTATTCATGTAGTGCGATAAAAACAGTACAGCAATTTTTGATAGAAACTAAAATATTACTTTCCGACTGCCTATCAAAAATTTAGTAAACGCTGTGTTTCATTTGGTATTTATGTCACATCTATAAAATCCATATGCAGCGTAATTTCTTTGTCTTGATTAATTTACATATATATCTTGTGTGTATTTATTGTATAAATATTGTTTTGTGTTGATATACATAATTGTTGTAGAGAAAGAAACCTTTGCTCGCCTCCACCAAGATTTCTTTTCTATATTTTTATATTGTAGAGAAAACAAATTTTGGTTGCCTCCATCAGGATTCGACAGTATATAGATATATGTATACTTTTATTTTTTCTATCATTGTTACACGATCTTATTTTTGCCAAGGGTTCCAAATTGTTCTGAAATGTATAATTGTATTGATTTCGTCAGGAGAGACATTTATATAGGCTTTGTCCTGTTTGTCAATGTTTTGATGACATCAAATATTGTTTAATGTTGTTTAATAGTATTGGCGTGTGCCTTTCCTGTGTATCGGAATAATTTACACCCTAAATATTGATTAAACCAAATATGTCTGACTTTAAATGGGAAGAAAGGTTAAATTATATGGCATCTGACAATATAGATCCTAAAACTATACTGTTGAGCCAGGTATTGCTTTTTCTCATTTACGTTTGGGTCAAGGTTGATATATGAAGGAATTCCTATACCATATTCGTGGTACTGCCACTAAAATTTAATTTACTATAAATACCACTACGTATGGTCACTGAATATAAATAAACGAACATATAGAGTGAGTCATGCGAATATGTATAGTCATAGGTCTACTGTTATGGAGACACGAACTATATAACGTGACAGATCAGCGTAATGTTTTAGAATTTGCGATGGGGCCTATTACGAAACATCGGTCATAATCCTGAAGCTATATATTTTTGAAATGATAAAATAAAACCATATAAATCAGTGGCAATATAGTTATCAACTATCTCACACTTCCAGCCCATTCCTACTATCAATAAAAAAATAATATACGTATCGATTGTGGATCCATATCATTTTGTTTTCCTAAACATTTTCGAAATTTAAAGTTATAAAAATATCGGAATCGTATGATGGTTTAAACAGATAACCCAATTTGGTAAAATGCGTATTTACATATCCAGGAAGTCCTTACAAATATCTCATCACACAGTCACGTACTCTGATTCTATGCACTTGTGGTATATTTAAATTTGGTCCGCTCGCAGAATAGCAATGATAGAATTTATAATCCACTGACGTGAACACACTTAAATAGAACACGGAAAGGGATGAGCAGAGGGTTGACTAGGGTTTTGTTTGCTTGGACGGACATAATCTAACTATGATTGAATCTTAGTACAGACAGGATTGGGCGTAACACAGTTCTAGTTCATTTCCACACACTGGGGAAGAAAGACCGTATATGCATTGACAATATAGGGCGTGGGTCTGATAGTCTATTGCCAACATGACTCGCAATTGCTATTCCTTTTCAGTTGTATCATAATGAGAGTCCTCTATGCAAACTTTTTATTCGCTATTGAATGAACTGTAAAAGTGACACGAAGGGCTGTGATGAGCTCCATGTTGCCCTGGAGCTCTCATAGCTAAAGGTCAACATGAAGCGGATCTGTTTGTGATGTCTTTGTATTATGCCTGTTGTTGTCTTGTATGTGTCCTGTCTTGTCTTTGTTTATTGCCAGTGGCATCGAGAGGGTCATTACTTTCACTTGAGATGAGTATGTAAAGGGAATAGAAACTCCGCTACCCTTCGAATCGTCGAACCGTGAATGTGTTACTCGGCTAGCTCGTTCCAAACGACACGTTGGGCGTGTTGGTCAAACATATGAAGTCCG
>JAQQZZ010052624.1:0-10033 GCA_030265115.1 Mopalia vespertina | reverse complement strand
AGCCAATGTTTTGTTTTTGGATTTACAAGTACCTAAGTCTTTCATAATCGCTTGCACTACCATAAACTTTGAATGTTTAACTTCAAATAAAAGAGTTAACAACTGTTTAGTCTATTTTGAACCCAAGGGGTCCACCAAGTCTTTATTACGGAGACCATAATTTCAAGATATATTCTTGTAAGTCAACAACAACATACCCGACATGCTGGCCCACAGTTCACTTGTTCTTTTGTATTTTATTTTGTAGTATATTTTGTAGTATATTTTATATGGTGGATTAATAGATCAACATACAAGTATATTCCATGAATCGTTAACATAACACCACGAATTGTTTCTGAGATCGAATCCGTGTAGTATCGCGAAGGCAAATAAAAAAAGCTAAACTACAAAACATTTTGTAACCACAGATACTCTGTTCACATAAGCTTCACTATAAAATGCAAGCCTGAGTAAACTGGCCAAGTATTGTTCTACTAAGACACCTTTCACCTAATGGTAATAGAATATATTCTAAAGTTAAGAAAACTGTAAATTGCTACCCAGGTATACAGGGTTTCTATACAGTTGATATCATTAAACAGCTTTGTGTTCAGGTTACTTATTGTTTTGTGTTACAAACTTGGGTTGGCGAGGACAATTGTCGTGTATCGTCAGCAAGGTGAATCAGCCCGAAAATGCAATAATAATGAAATACTATATTTTAATGACCGACAACACAATGTATCTCCAATGAATAGGCATACTCTTTGGGTTGAAATTACAGACGAAATGCTTAACATGATTAAAGCAAAAGGGAGGAAAATATTTCAAATAAAATTGTTTCCAAGACGTGTTGACCTATTTAGGCACATAACTCAAATATTGTGTTCAGCAGACCCATGTGTATGTAGCTATATACGGTTAATGACTGTGCGAATTGCACCTACATGTCGGTATAGGCTACGTATCGCAAATTACATACTACACAAGTTGGATGTGTCTGAATACTCGTAACCCAGCAACGTATACACAACACAGGGGATAATAAATCGCTGTTGTACATGTGATACGAGTATGGGGTTTTCGTGCGGCCAACAATACTACTAAAACCGACACGTTTGGTACCGAATTATTATCTTGATTCAACAGTCTGGCAGCGTATTTTGTTGTGGGCTTCTTGCACCATTGTGCTCTGGTCTAAAACTGGGACAGCGAACAGACTGAGAGTTATGCCTAACACTCTATGTGTAGAGTTGCACATTGTCTTATACGGCAGCGGGTTTTATGCCTGTTACCTTTGTTGTTATGAGGACTGGGATTCCCTTGCCCTTATTTAGGCCTCCATTGTATTTTAATTGCCATGTATTGTATGTTGGAGTAAACAAAAAATTAATTTCATAATTGTGTATTCCAAATATTTTGTATTCCAACCCTGACTATGCATACTCAATAGATAAATTGACAGTGATTCAGTACCAATTTATGAACTTATGCTGCTGCACAAAAAATGTGTTTTTGCTTAGGTTTTGTTTAACAATTAGGAATGAAAACAATTGAGCATTGTAAAGCCTGAAATCATTGAGTACAACTTTATTTGTCATAATCCAATTAAAATAAAACCACCTATATTAGTTCCTTATAGTAGATGGTCTTTCTGAAAATGGTGCCTCTTATTTTACTTTTCCTTAGAACCATTTCATTTGACTTATTTGTCTGTTTAAATCAAGTTTAAATGTAGGGTAAATTTTGAGCCCAAGGGATCCATAGCACCGGTCAAAGCGGCTCCTTTGGATCGAAAGGGACAAAAACAGTCTGTTTCTATGATTTATCCTTCATGTCCAAACTACATGCTCATTACATATTCATTACTAACGTTTTGCCTCTAATTTAGTATTTCAATACTTTTAATCGCTGGCAAAGGGAGTGTGTGTCTGTGCGTGTAGAGGAGGGGGGGGGGGGAGGGTCGGAATACCAATGTTCAAGCCCAGAATAAGGCTTACACCCTTTTGTTGTAATATGTTGCTGGCTATTTCCAGTTTTCAATCAAGTCAACACAGTAGTCTGATATCCTACCAGATCATGCACCTAACTATTAACGGCAATCTGATCTTTTGGAAAAATATCACCCACCAACCGTATGCTTTAATATATAGAAAGTCTATGTTTTTAATGTTGTGTATAGATGCAGAAACATTTTAGATTTTTGACAACTACACAGCAGAAACTTCAAATTTGTGGCATTTGAAAAAGCAAAGAAATGATAATAAACAGTGTCTTGCATGTTTTTCTTTGAAAGATCCCCGTCGATATTTTGCCGTTGATGTGTTCTGAAAGATGTATGTTGTGTTTTCATATGGTTTTCTAAGTTTGAACATTTACAAACAATTTTCAAATCTACAGAGAACTGTACTGAAAATGAGACACCAATTTTAAATTCAAGTCTTATCTAGCCGAATAACCATTTTCGGAAATAAGCAATTAATTACACTCTGTAAAATTGTCTTGCTGATATGAATTTAATTTGCACTAATTTTTAAAACATTTATTAAATTACCAATTTGCCATTTTTTGGCACAAATATAATAAAACTTTTTCGTCCAAAATGCTTGACAGTTTAATTAAAGCTACATTTGGTAGTTGTGGTGGGGAGCATGCATTTAGTAACCTCTTACACAATATTCTATCTTGACTTTAATCTGTCTTGCATCTCTCTTAAAATTTTCAACAAATTATGATGAAGTTTCTAACATTATAAGCCACTCTTACCACACTCTTACTAAAAGGCTGTCTATTTCTAAAGCTGTGTCAAAATCAAGAGCAAAGTGAGCTGATAACATGCAGGTCAGCCGAATTCAAAAATTGTTTTTTAAAAACCGATTTAGGAGGGAAAGACACTCATTTAGTGACCGTGTGTCTGTGCTTCCCGTAGAGAAAGATTCACCGCCTTTAGTTGGATGAACATTCGTGGTGGTTCTGTCATAAGCCTTAGTAGCTCAGTCGGTTAGAGCACTGACCCTGCTAGCCAGGCCCGTTCTGTCATAAGCCTTAGTAGCTCAGTCGGTTAGAACACTGACCCTGCTAGCCAGACCCAAGTTCGAATCCTGGTGGAGGACTTTTTTGTCTACAATAAAAATATAATACCTATGTTTAGTTTAAAAAAAACCTTTATCAGTTAGTTTATATCTGTCATTCTTTTAACATTGATTGTTATAAGGGATATTGAATTAATCGTTCGAGTGTATAATCAGTAAAACCACATTATGTTTTCTCGAATGCAGCAAATTATAAAGGAAAATATTTGCAGGCTTATTCGAATAATTTGACAGTTTTCTATAACAACTAGGTGTGTTTATTGAAGTTTTCTTCCTAATTTATGTATGTTAAGCGTGGGTTAAACACTGGTCTCGTCACCACTGGACTGATTATTTCACATCACGTAATATGAAATTTGTACAAGAATCTAGTTGATCAGGTATTGGTTGACATTGAACTATAATAATAATTTGGAAACCGGATGTTCAAAACATTTTAAGTAAACTTTGAATGACAAAGCATGATCTTTGGGAAGGCAGTGACTTTCCGGAAAGTAATACATGATTGTGTCCACAACAATTTTTAGCTATTGGATTTTATTTGTTTAAGCGCTTTTAAATATGTTTGCACACTGATAGTACAAATACTACAAAGTAATGAAACCTTAGTTTCAGTACTATGGTACACTTATCAATCCAATTATATTTATTTATTAAACATATTTCAACTTGAGTTGAAATACCTTTAATACAAATTGAAACGGTTTTTACGTATACATTGTAACATACGTGTAAATTGTCAGTTGTCATAAACCCAACTCGTAATGGTACTGTATGTTTACAGTACACATCATATCAGTTATGCAACATTATGAAAAAATCACGAAAACAACAGATTCTGTATGCAATGGTAAATCAAGATAGCTGTATCTAAATAACATTAGTACAGAGTTTTTTTTACATATTGTAACAGATACCAACACAAATCTTGCCATTTGTTTGTGAAACCATCCAAAAACCTATTTGATTTGACATCCTCGCAGTTCTTTACACAGTGTACACTTTTAAAATTATCTGTTGAAAATGTGTTGGTTATTTATATTATTAATTTGCGAGGTTTGCTTCAACCTTTGCTAAAAGGTCACATTACATTTAGCACTCTTTAACGTTAGATCTGAAATATGGCCCCAATTGTGGACTTCTGTTATGACCATATCGTGTTCTATGCAAATAAACATGATGAATTCAGTTGAAAATCAAACTAAATATTTAAATTTAGCTGTTATTATGGAACCATCTTTCGATAAATAATGAAAGAAAAAATACTAGACATCGACTCAGTGTGCTTTTTAATGTGAAACTACACATGCGCTCTTTATTGCATTCAGTATTACCTATTTTGAAAATTGTTTATCTACATTACATGTTCCCAGAAATACATCTAAATACAACATTTTTGATTGATTGATTGATTGATGTTTTACGTCGTACTAAAGGGTATTTTACTTATATGACGCCGACAATAATTGACAATAATTGACACTAGCACAACCATAGCCGTGAAGTGATTTCATAATGCTGGAAAGTTAATCTTCCTCCTGTGTTAAGTTAAGAAAGCGTTGCTACTCTTCAAACAAACTGCCCTCAACATTTGTAAAAAATAATCTTTTCTTCCCTCTAAAATGCTGTTTTACTTAGCAATGGAGGAACAATAATTTTGCAATAGAGCAAAATACTTTACATCGTATGGTTGTGTCACAGTAGCATGTTGGTGGTCTTATCTATGGTTATAGTCCACACTGTGTACTAAAACATTTGACTTGTTTACTTAACTACTTTATACTGGTATATAGCTTCCATCTCTCCTCATTTTAGTCATTTTACACCTGATGGCGATACAGGCATATGTATCGAAACGTTGTGATCTATCACAAAACAAGAAGTGGTTATCCAGAAATTGTATAATTATTTTACCCAACTTCTAAATGTCGTTGAAAAAAATTTATATTAAACTTTTCAGTTTAACTTTCTTTAAACCATAATGAAACGATCAACTTTGGGTTTAATAATTTATAAGGAGCAATAAAACCAAATACAATTTGAAATTTACTTAACTCATCAAATTATATTAAACTTATCAGTTTAATTTTCACTAAACCATAATTCTCAAATCAAATCAAATCAAACTTTATTTAATGTCGAGGGGTTACAAAGATTAACATTAGCCTTAGGTTAATTATACCGACAATGATTGCAAAAATGATAAAAGGTAACAATATTAAAATATAAATAAATATTTACACATTATGAAATTGTTTTTTTTTTATATTAAAAGCATCTTATTTAATTTTTTATGACACTAAAATTGAATCCATTGACTTATTGATTAAATAAAACAAATATTTGTGTTATGTATAAACATATAAAACAGTGTGGGTCAATAAATAGGGACAGTATCACAGTAGCGCTTAAAGCAAATCTTCACACAAAGAGCACGTACAGCCGTACCAGTCTTGTAAAAGGGCTTTAAATTCAGCCACACTGTCAACATTTTTTAAGTTAGTAGGAAGATGGTTCCAAAGCTTTGCCCCTTGGTAACCTAAGGATTTATAACCGTACGTTTGTGTACGAAAGCGCGGAATATTAACAATATGATTGTCTCTCATGTTATAGAGACTAGTTTTCATTAGAATAACATCATGGAGATAAGAAGGGTGGAGGTGTTTTACAATTTTAAAGACTTCAATTGCTATCCATCGTGCGCGATACAGCTTCATAGGTATTGTATCTGACTTGGATAAAAGTTTTCCATAGTCGCTACTGTTGTCCGAGAGCAGAAAGCGTAAGGCCATTTCGTTGATTTTTTCAATTTTATCTGTACAAAATTTAGGACAAAAAGTCCAGACAGCTGTACAATAGCTGTTCAAAGTTAGATAAAATGAAGCATCGATAAATCGCTAACTTGCTTTTAACATCAAGCAAACGAGCCAATCTTTTAAGGACGTTGACTTGCCCACCAGCTTTGACACAGATATCAGATAAATGTTTTTCAAAGTTAAGTTTAATGTCTTTATTTCTAATCCAATTTGGTTTGTAGCTGCAATCTGATTGGCTGTTGGGTTTATTTTGGGACCGTAAAACCTAGGATTAACAGTCGCAAATTTTGCTGATATTCCTGCGACAAGTATTGTTAATTTGTAGATACTAGCACTCCTGTCAAGTTAATGGTAGTAGTAATATGAGGAGCATCTATATATCAAGTCAGGAACCATAGGTGTGAAAACAATTACTCCTCTAGGATGGCTGAAATAATTCCGAGTAGAATAACATAATATATTGTTCTATGCATTGTTGTTGCTGTGATAAAAGGGATTGCAAGCACCATAAAATAAACCATAAGTCACATCATGTACACAAATGTGATCGTCTAATATGATCGTTTTATTTTAATTGTAAGATACCAACTAGAAGAGTCTAGAATAGTTTCACCTAGTGTTTATCCGACAGTGAAAATAAACCGATTTTGTTCCAATTCGTCCACAGTAGACCATTTTAGTTTTTAATACATTTAGTTTACCAGTAGTTTTAATTTTGCCACTAGACAATTTTCTTAGTAACCTACCTAATTTCTTGTATTCAGTAATGATGTTTTTGTTGCTTAATCCGTTTTTATTTCCTTTTTAAATTGCAGATTCACAGTGTTTAGTTAAATTCAATGTTATATCAAGAGCGTATAACAGATTAAATTGTCTTAAAATTTCCATTGTTTTCTGCATTTATCTGCATTTAGGTTTTTCAATGACAATTAAATTCAAAATTTAAATGTGGCCAACTGTCAAGTCCATTTTGACAGCTCTGACAATTTTTGCTTTTAATAGGACGTCGTGTAAATAATGGTGCTCAATAAATATCATAGCACATTGGTCATTTGATAGGGTATTGTTTCCATTCAATATTACTGAAATACCCAGTGGTGCGAAATGTTCAAATATTTCATCACGAGCTGAAATGTAATTTGGGCAACTTAGAAAGAAATGCTCCGGATTTTCAAACATATGGCCACATAAACAGGATTGATCCTCTGTGACATGACGTGTGAATTTATGTCCATTAAGGTTGCTGCACCCCAGTCTCATTTGCGTATGTATGAAATGTGATTTACGAGTTACATAGTGAAAATAAAATGTGGGTACAATAGTATCGTTGGAATTAAGCGATCGACAGAACATATCGTATGATTGGCTGTTACGTATATATGCTGTCCAAGCGCGTTCCACAGGCGAACGACAGATGGTAAGAATGACTCCAAATATAGTTGTGATCTTGCATGTGAAAGGCTAGATCGTTGGTATTACGTAGAGTATAATTTGTGTTTGCACCGGCAGTTGGAGGAACGAGCATTGATAAATAGGCAGGGCTTTCGTTATGAACCATTTTATAAAAAAAGTACGTAATTTGTGCCGTTGTCGTCTGTTTAGCAATGGTATTAAACCAGTTTCGCTATATAATAGTCTGTGACTTGTTCCCCTTGGACAACCTGTAATTGTGCGTAATGCATCAAGTTGCAGCGTCACTAGTCTTTCCGACTGGTGTTGGGTACAATTTCCCCAAACCACATATGCGTAATCAAAAATCGGTAAGATGAAATAGCAGTATATAACAGTCAATAATGAATACATTGACAGTCTATATTTAAGAGAACGAAAAGAATTGATCATCGGAGAAATTTCTTCTACGATATAATTTATATGAGTATCCCATTTTGCATTATTTTGGAAAAATATCCCTAAGTGATTATGTCCGTCACCTTCTGGTATCGCATCATTTTCCAAATAAAGTGGAGGTGTTATGGATGGTACATGTTTATTAGAGAATAGAATAGATACAGTTTTAGAAGGACTAAATGTCACCTGCTACTGATTAGCCCATGCTGATATTTTATCGAGGTCTGAATTGATTAATATAGCTATTTCATTGGCGCCGTCTACTGTGACATAAAGTGACGTATCGTCAGCAAATAATTTAATGGTACAGTTTAATTCTACACCTATGTCATTTATGTAAATTAAAAATAGCAGTGGTCCCAGGACGGATCCCTTAGGCACCCCTGCTGGAACCACCTTAGAATCAGAGTGAGCACCATCTACAAGAACTACTTGTGATCTATTGAGGAGATAGTCACCAAACCATCCGAGCAGTTCACCTCTAATTCCAACATTATTAAGTTTGTGAATGAGGCCCCTGTGCCAAACTTTATCAAAAGCTTTCGTTAGTCACAAAACACCGCCCCAACCTCTCGACCTTCGTCGATAGCATGGCAAATAAAATTATATATATCTATAAGTTGAAATACTGTGCTATCACCGGGCATAAATCCGGACTGAACTTTTGATAATAAATTATACTGCGTAAGAAAATTAAATACATATTTAAAAACATATTTTTCAAAAATCTTGCTTAGACTACAAGTTAACGAGACTGGGCGGTAGTTTGTGACGTCATGAATATTTGCTTTTTTTATATAGGGGAATAACATTGGCTTTTTTCCAAGCAGACGGAAATCTTTGCTGACGTAAGCAGTTGTTAAATAAATCAGTAAGTGGTTTGGAAATTGATTGGGATATTGTCTTTAGTATTTTATTTCCGAGCAAATCTGGCCCAGAAGCTTTATTCACATTTAACTTACTTAATATATCGAAAGCATCTAAATGTGTTACAGAGATAGAATCTAATCAATTAGTTTGTCGGTATTTGGAACAGAGCAGCATTGAGTAAAGTAATTGTTGAATAAATTTGCAATTTTGAGGGGGTCACTTTCCATTTGGTCACCATGAGCTATGTGAGGAAAAGACATTGGTTTATGTTTTTCAATCATCAAAGGTTTTAACAGTTTCCACCAATCTTTTGTTCGAAAATTGCCCTCCGATAATTTGGTATCTAATTCTCCTTCATATAACTGTTTTGTTGCCCTTAATTTAGATATAACTTCATTTCTTATCTCTCTAAATTGTGCCCAGTGTATATCTAAATTTGTTTTCTTGGTCTTTTGTGTAATCGTTCCTTTTTATCATTAATCGTTTGATATCAGATTTCACACATGGTTTATCATTTGGTCGTATTAGTACTTTTTTATTAGGGATAAATTGTTTTGCAGTGTTTAAGATTTGATTAGTAAACTGTCCCACTGCCGAATCGACATCCCCGTTGCTAGTATAAGTCCAGTTAATGTTATCAAGTGAACATTGTAATCCGTCTTTATCGATGCCGTTATAGTCCCAAAGATCTCTAAAGGTGATAGTGGATTTGTTAACAAATTGTCTCAATGAAACAAACACGGCATGGTGGTCACTACAAAATGGGGACAGAACACCAGTGTTATACACAATGTTTTCACTGGAGACAAATATTAGATCTATCAATGTAGATGTTGTTGGTGTTATCCTGGTTGATTCGATGACTATCTGTCTTAGAGCATGTTCCTGTTGTAAACGTTGAATTTCACTTGGAGTACGATGTAAGCAGTCCGCGTTGAAGTCACCTAAAATTATACAGTCGTTGTCGTATAACGTATGTAGCTTGTGATATAGATTCATTAATAATATCCCAGTAATGAACCAGGGACGATGGAGCACGATAGAAAACACCGGCGAGAAGCTTAAAATTATTTATTTGTATTTTTACCCATAATGATTCCAGGTCTATATGAGTATCATTAAATGGTTCATAACATAGAGTATACCTGATGTAAATAATAACCCCTTCTCATAGCCGATTATGTCTGTCTTTACGTAATGGCGGCCAGTGAAAATCTTCAATTCTAATGTCGTCATTTCTAATTGTTTGGTTTAAATTTGTATCGGTTGGAGAAATTACGTCATACTGCCCAAGTTCGATATTAATTATATCAACTTTATTGCTCAGGCTATTAAAGGACAAGACCACCCCAAAAACCGTGTTTTCTACATAAGTAAACATTTTTCTGTCAAATGCAATACACAAATTCTGATGTTCCTAACCCG
>JAQQZZ010052613.1:0-10033 GCA_030265115.1 Mopalia vespertina | reverse complement strand
CAATTACCCCCACCCCACCCCACCCCAGCATACTACATGAATATTATGTAGTCTTTTGTAATGTGAAAAGAATCTCATACTATCTTATTACACTATTAATCACAACATAGCTACAAGCAATTAAATTGCATTTTGTAGACGGACCAATTGTTGACCACACAATAGATCACAGGAGTAACACTATAGCACAGCGTCAGTCACTGTGGTTTAGTTATGTAACAAGCGTAAACCTATCAAAAGATTGATATCTGTTATACCTAAATTTCTATAAGTTTCTCGTGTTTATCAGTTGTTCCATTATACCTCATGGATTATGAACGTGTGTGTGTGTGCTAAACATAAATAAAAACTACCTGCCTAAAACATTTTTGTTTACAAAGCCCTTACGAAGTTGTAAGCAAAGGTAACTATAATGGAACGTGAAAGGGATACTTTGTTCATAGCGTAGGAGATGAAATGATAAGGCAGTTTGTTGGATTACTACGCGAGTATTCGTTTGTTTCCTGTCTCCGTGTAACAAAGAATCACCCAGTTAACTTTTTTCTGAGATTATGAAACGATTTAAACTACGATATGTATGTTTATTCAATAGCAATGGACGAAAATTAGATGCATTTAAATTTGATAGAAGTTCGTTTACCAAATTCACCAGTAATAGATCGTTTAAACAAAATGAACATTTTCAGGGAAAATGCAACGCCAGTATACTATTGGAATAAAAATTCATCCAATTGTAATTCTATATTAGATCTCTAATAGTAAAATTGAGAAGTAGTTTTAAAGTAGTTTAGAACGTTACCATAAAAACAATCGAATAAAGAATTGATTGATTAATTGTTTTTTTACGCCGTGGTTAAGGGTATTTCACTCATAAGGCGGCATAGTATTGCTACTCTACAAAAAACTGCCCTTAGCCAGAGGGCCGAATAAATGAAGAAAGAATAATGTGCTTGCCTCCACTGGGATCGAACCCGGGACATTTGGGTTACTTTGGGTAATTTGGGGATACCGTTTTCTTGAAAGTCAGTCGTCTGAGTTGTCCATGTGATCGATTTGTACTGTTGTCGACTTGGCCTCCAGACTTGCACGATTGTAGTTTAGACAGTTTTGTTCCACAATACTGAAAATTGTGCATTGGGAATGTTTTAGGAACTGGCGTTATGCTCCTTCTCTAGTATATAAAAGTGGCATTTCACTGCCATTGAATAACACTTACTACATTTCGAATTGTTCAGAGTCTATACGAACAGGTGTTTTTTCATCACGTAACACAGAAGTTACGTTATTCGTCATCACGTTTCGAATAACGTTCTCTTTTTAATTTCATATTCCGAATAACGTCATGCTGATTGGAGGTTTAAAAATTTCCCAGAATATTTGGC
The DNA here is from genome assembly GCA_030265115.1 of Mopalia vespertina. Classification (NCBI taxonomy): domain Eukaryota; kingdom Metazoa; phylum Mollusca; class Polyplacophora; order Chitonida; family Mopaliidae; genus Mopalia; species Mopalia vespertina. The sequence goes on along the minus strand of JAQQZZ010052613.1, from coordinate 8,651 downwards.
AAAACATGTTTTGATTTAGAAATTTATCATTGATATAAGAAACGAAAAGAATACGGCACAGTGGAGTTTGAATACACTCTTAGAAAATAATGGTTCTAATGGAACCATTTATGGTTCTTCAGTTATGGCTCTGGTGGAACCTTCACAGCAACAGTTCCATGTATATCTCCCTATCTTATTATACCAAAGAACCGTTTTTGTCCTTATTGTTCCATTAAGAACCAACCTGGTTCCATTTAGAACTATCCTCTTTTCTAAAGAACCCCCAAAGAACCATTATTTTTAAGAGTGTACCATAGTATTTCTCTGGTGGGTAATCTTTTTCACCACTCTCTCCAGAAATATTTGTGGTATTGCAACTTCCCTGTGCAACATCGGTTATGAGACTTGTAAGTTAATAAAACTGCTCATACCTGAACATCTATTTAAATTCAAAGAGAGCTATTAAAAACGTTTTCTTTGGAATGTTGAACTAAATTTAGAAACCACTCCTCGATTTCGCTTCAACTCTTCCGGTTTGGAGTGGTCAGGTCAGTTCAGTTAGTACAGGAACTATATTAGTATGTATTTGCACGCGTCACTAATGGATTTATGTCGTAATGTTAAGGTCGTGTAGTCGGTAATAACTTTGTCTTTCTTCATCAGGACAAGATGACTATTGCGGAACGCTTTTAACTACGATTAGCAAATATAAATATCAATTATGAACGGACCAAATAAAGCCAATAGTAGATTACTGGACTCCCACTTATAATAGGAAACGCTTTTGAACTTTACTCCATGCGTTTAGTAAATATGAATATCAATTAGGATCGGAAAAGATCGAAGTATTGGTAAATTAGCCCACAAAACTCACTAGGAAAATATCTGTAACTTAGATGATTCAGATGAAAATATTAATATGAACAAACAAACAGAAATTGAATTAGTATAAATTGTAACCAAAGCTAACAGTGCGTTGATGGTGTGAGATGCATTCATGTGGCACGACCTATACCAGAAGCGGGCTTGCGATATTGCAGTTGTGAGCACGGATGTAAATTCACCACATAAAGTCATGAGCAAGGAGAAAACAGAAACATCAGTCCTGCCATTTGTAACAATGTCTTCTGTGGGGTTGGGGGTGGGGGATGGGAGGGACCTGTCTGTTGCCCTGGTGCTCTCTGGGTTAAGGGGCAACATGGAGACGATCTGACTCTGATGTCTTTGTATTGCGTCCCGCGATTGTCCTGTATTTGTCCTGTCTGATGTAGTGTCGGGGAAGGTTTCCTTCACCCATTGGACTGACACGCATTTGAGGAAGATATTGTTTGTTGGTTTGATTGATTTGGGGTTTGAAGGCGTACACATACTGAGTTTACAGACTGCACAGAAAGGTCAAACGTAAAGAACACTACCAAATAATAAACCCATGGACATATAGAATGCTACCAAGACAACTTCAAGTGTACTCAAAAGTAAATGCAGTTAGAAATAATATTTACATACGTATTACTCCATGTACAGGTAATCGACCAATCCATGCTAGGCTATCAATTTAAGTTGGAGCTATTGTTCGCGTCGCGTGCGTAATGGCCTCATGGGAAACATGACGAGGCAACTTGCATTTTAGTCCCTATGAAATATTAGACACTAACCCATACAGGTTTTTTAACTGATTAATATCTTTGTCAAAGCGTGTTTAATTTAACGGTCGATTGAAGATTGCTTAAGCGCTAAACACAAAGTTTACCTATCCGTTTTGAATGGTGTTTATCTAAACCCATCGCGCGAGGTCTCGATATCAGCTTTACAGGAGGTCACTATTGTGCCTAAGTGTTTATCTAATAAAATATGGCAGACTTCTTGTCGATCATACTTTACTAACGTCAGCCACGTTTGTTAGTTGTTTAAAAGGCTTCTAGTAACGAATAAAAAACGGTACATGCGCTAGTTCTTTAAAAGTTTTCGAGTAACCAATTAAATATGGTACATGCGCTAGTTGGTAATGGTTTTCCGACAACGAGTCAAAACGGGAAGCGCGTTAGTTGTTTAACATTCTTCCAGTAACGATTAAAAAAGGTATGTTCGTTAGTTGTTTAACGGTCATCTGGTAACGAATAAAAAAACGGAACATGCGTTAGTTGTTTAACAGTCTTCCGGTAACGATTAAAAAACGGTACATGCGTTAGTTGCATAACGGGATTTCGGTAACTAATAAAAAACGGAACATGCGTTAGCTGTTTAACAGTCTTTCGGTATTAAACGAAAAAAGCGGTACATGCGTTAGTTGTTAATGGTCTCCCGGTGACGAAAAAAAAATGCGTTAGTTGTTTCAAATTCTTTCAGTAACGAATAAAAATTGGTACGTGAGTTAGTTGCTAAATATTCTTCCGGTAACAAATAAAATAGTAGGTATGTTTAACATATTACCGGTAAGGACTAAAAATCGGTGCGTGCGCTAAATGTTTAACGGTCTTCCTTCCGGTAACGATTAACAATATAATTTAAATAAACGTTAGATGACGGTCAGAGAAGTTTATGCTTGTTAAGTTGGTAGGTTTACGGTTTACTGAAGGTCATTTCACTCATATGATTGCCTGTAGCCCACTTAGTAAAGAAAATAAACTCGTCACCACAACAATGATAAGATATAAAACATGGCCTAATAAAACAAATTGTGCTCATTTTAACGAATTCTCTCCAGTGTGCAGTTCGCATGTACTGTATAAAACGGCACTACAGATCCGTTTCCCGTGAACTCGCCCCTTATCTTCGGAGTGCCGGGGCAGGGGGCACCGACCAGAATAAATAAAAAAAAAACATTTTCTGCAGCTTCAAGTGTTCTTAGATAGCATGTGTCCAAGACAATCTATGCACGAATCAAAAACATTGTCTCAGTTAGACTAGTGATGTGATAAGACAACTAAAAATAATTATATTTAAAATGTTCAAAAGTGCCTTTTTGTTAAAACACAATTATGCACAAGACATTTATCTAAATTGTGTAAGATGATAGGGAACAATATCTCAACGGAACACAACGGTTTAAACAAAGAAGGAATATGGACATGTTGTTATCCGTGTAATTTAATAAAATGTTCGATGGAGCAGAAAATAGAGGTTCACAACATAATCGCACACTGAATCGCTTTGAACAAAGAATATTAAAACAGTGTTGAAAACATTTATGTTATGAGCCGAAACCTTGTATTGTTGAAATGATATCTATAACTAAATCTACCAAACACTTTAAAGCTATCAGATGACTAATAAAAGGGGCAAACACACACACATAAGTAGATAAATTAGCCAATCAGAACGAGGAAATCACTTTGGTGCGTTGCTGTTGTTCATCTCTCGCACAGAAAGGTCTCTTCGGAAACCAACCAGAATGAAGCATTTCGACTGATATGAAACAGTGGATTTTTTGTTGGACATAATTTTTTGTGGTTCTGTGTTTCATTCAACAACTGATTGTCTTAGCATCAATCATCAAGTCCTCAATTTCGTTGGTTTAAAAATGACTTTATTTAAATTGGACAGCTGCGTGTCGGACTTTAGATAGCAAGTCTTACATTGCTCGATCCGCAAAACATTTTGAGGTGCTTTCTTATATTTATTTATCCAAAGCAACAATGACTTCTTGTTACTGGAGTTTGTTTCTTACATGAAAGTAAATCTCCTATTAGTGGTGTTTATTCAAGGACTGTCAATTTTGTCTTTCATATGAAAGGGGGGATCCCATAATAAAAAATATTGCCTACAACTTGAGGCATCCGTTTGAAAAAACTTTTATTCTTTGTACCGGGCACTAAAACATAGTAAAAAGATGATGAATTTGCTAACAATTGTTGGCAGTTTGTATTGCGATTGGCGTAGAAGGCGAAACAACAAACAAAACAGCGTCACAGACAAACAATAAATGAGTTGGGAGCATAACGTTCACGAACCAATATTGACTCTCCCGGCCCAGCATGTCACATTAGGAACTGTTGTACAGTCGACTGGTTTGTTTGGGGCGAAAGCTCAAACCATAGTCAATACACCAATGTATTCCCAGAGTTTGGTAGCGTTATTAAGTCTCCGGGATTTATCCACAAAGGTATATAATATGTCGGAACAGTGGCCTTTGTGCGAACATAGATCCTGTGTATTTACAAACGTGTGCTCTAACCCAAGCCTTTCTAGCGTATTCGCTGAACGATTGATGCGTTACTCCAGCAAACATATAGCAATTCCCTACGGACAATTGTCAACTTTTCTCTCCCTGTATTTAAAAAATAGAACGACGATACGTTTAACAATACTACGCGATAGTAAATCTGTATTTAATTACAATCCTATGTTACTACTCTTTGGTATGGATTACGCTGAATTCGAGGTTGCGGTACGAGCAAATAAAGCAATCAGCGGGCTAATGTTTCGCGTTTGTTGACTCTCCTTTCGTTTCGTGTAACTGATAGTTGAATCGGTCTGATGGGTTTATATCATCGTCGATTATCACAAAATATTTACGAAGATAATGTATTTGAGTTGGGTTGATTTGCTTGATGTGTTACGCCTTATTGGGTGCTGTTTTGCTTGCAGTAAGTCTGTGTTGGTTTAAATCGAGAAGGAAAACTCGTGTGTATTTAACATACAGCTATGCGGACTCCTTTTCTTATCCCAGAAGGGGAAACTTTAGGAACTCGTCCCGCAATTTTCCGATATTTGTCCAGACAAAATAAGGATGTTTATGTCAACCTTACGCCTTACAGAAAAAACGCCTGGTTTTAAACAAGTTATTTCTGTATTTTTGTACGGTCCACATGGTCTTAGCGACACCTATTCAACTATGGTTAAAATATAAAACATTCAATGTGACAGTGCATCTTTCCATCGCATGGGCCAAAATACGTAAAACGAGACTTTCATATTCTACCCTTGCTGCAATTCGCAGCCAATCAGAAAGTCGTTTACACATCAAAGTATACAACAATAAAGCGTGGCGCCACTGTCAATTAACGTGTCTGTGATGATGTGTATATTACATGCATAGCTTAATTGTCATCCTTTGCACCTCTTTAATTCAAAAGGAAGCTCCAATCTGATTGAGCAGGATAAAGAGAAGTCATCCGAAAGTAGCTGTTGTAGACTCGAGCTAACTCAGGTGGTTCCGTCTATGAAGGCAAGGTGGGAAGGAAAAGAGGCTTAATGCGACGATGTTCTTTTCCGCCTTGCTTCGGGAAGATGGTGACAGTGCGGCCTATCTCCATTAATAAGACGTGAATTCTTAGTTCTGGGTTGGGGTTAATACTTTACCTAAACTTTACCCTAAACGTTACCCTAACCATAACCCTAAACCGGATTCTAGAATTGACGGCATATCTTACACGACAGACTGATCATTAAGTGTGCTCCGATATGATGAGAAAATATATTTTTTCAATGGATGTCGGTACCGAGAATAATCTTCCATTTTATAGGACAGAAAATGTATTTTTCAATGGAAGCGAGTATCTACCACTTCATCTGTGACAACATTCCTATTTCGTTTTAAATATGGAACGACACAACGTAGTTAATTATTTTACCCTAACGATCCGATTCGCTCGATGTACTCTGAATCAATCACACACGCCTTATCTGTCATCTACAGCAATCAATCGCGTATATATACAGAATATTACCATTTTCAACACCAATAAAACCTATTATATGACCCAGTGATTCCAATATCACTTACGGTGTCAGCAATTATACTGATAGGCTCTTTAGTAGCTTGGTCGTATAAATATTAACACATATTGCGACGAAGCAATTAATGTGTCTTACGCTTTATTACCTTAATTGGTCCCAAATCTATAATATGACAATAGCCCGAAAACAAATCAACTGCTAAAACAAACGCAATTAACATCATTGCTTACAATCAGAGTGTTACATTTAAATGTCAACTTTAGGTTCAACTCATTTTCGTAGCTTTGGATTAATGATTAGGCGAATGTTACTCTCAAAGACCTCCCATCATATAATAATAATAATAATAAACATTTTCCCCCTTTATTGTTTCTCTTTTTGTTTTGATGGGGGTTTTTTTCTCGAATATTAAATTTACTTAAAACAGAAGTTATATATTGGCATGTACTTAACAACAAGAGCGATTCCAAGCATTTAATGCCCTAAACATATTTTGATCCAAGACAAGGAATGTCAGAATGTCAGAATGACAGATACAGTGTGATAAATCAACTTAAACAAGTCACCCGAAAAGCAAATACATTGACGATATTAGAACTACATCTGTTTAAACAAAACCCAAATAATTCAAAGATATGTGTAAAATATAGGCATGTTTCTTAAATACCAATCGCTGGATGCAATGATAGTTTGTTTTTTGTGTGATAGTGGCTAGTGACGTTAAAGCCGTCATACAGTCCCCGTGTATAATTTCAAATCTAAAGACACTGTAAAGACAAACGAACAATCCAGTTCCTGTCCGGGAAAAGTTGGAAAGTGTAAAAAAATTCAAGAGAAAAGAAGGAATTGTGGTATCCTGAATTTTAAATGTGATTGAATTTTACAGTTCGAATAACAGTACCCCGCGTAAGTTAGCTCGTCGAATTGTCACTTTGTAGAAAAAGTTGTATGCTATCATTGACCATTTTATAGAATGGTTGGTAAATTACGTTTGTTCAAAAAATGGCTTGCCTTCATTATTTTGTTACTTTATTTTCTGCCAAAAAAAAAAACAGAACGAAGAGTAAAAGCTTGAATTCGAACGAAGTGCCAATCTGGATTATATGTTGCATAGTTCCAATAGCAGTTTTAGATTTAAACTTTCTGGTCATATTGTCACATCTTAGCAATGGCAGATTAACCCTATGCTAAAATAGAGAGACAAAAGTAAGCTAAAACTATAACGAATCCAAATGTGAATTGGATTTAAAAGTTCGAGTAACAGTATTAGACATAGATGTTTTCACCACATTGCCATTTTCAAATTGTAACAGCAAGTTCCTATGCTATCATTGACCGTTTGATAACTGCATAATATCCGTTAATTGAGGTACAAAAATAAGAATATGCAGAAGAATGTAAGCGGAAATAGGGACAAAGCCAAATGTCGATTGGATTCATATTTCGAATAACAAATTAAGATATAGCATTATTCCCACTGATGAGTTTCACAAAGTAGAGTAAACTTACAACTCCAATAAAAGATACATGGATACATGGTGATTCAATATTTCGGTTTATTTTAAAACCATTGTCAAGAAATTAGAAATTAAGATATACATGTCAATGTCAAGCCAAAACTTCTCCTTTTAGCTTCCTTGTGTTGGCAGAAAATAAAGTAACAAAATAATGAAGGCAAGCCATTATTTAAAAAAACGTTGATTGGGAAGTTTTAAAACCAGCAACAGACCAAGACGTACACGTGTTGCCCTCTCTAACAACTACAAACAGTATTCTATGATATATTGATCATTATACGACTGTATAACACCCACGCGATAAAAGCACTTGGGTTGGGTCCGAAATACATTAGCAGGTATTTTAGAAATCGTGCCGTGCTTTATGAGTTCGTAAGTATGCATGCATACAAGTTTCCGGATCTTAGTTAAGTTCTACATTTAACTTCGCGTATCTACTCTAACCATATTTGCTGTGTTAAGTCAAAATTGTTTTATTACTATTGACCGTTACAACTGGTACATGCAAACCCATTCAAGTTTACTCAATGGATACGTGGATATGGTACCATCGGTATGGAAGTTATGAATACAATTATACAGTGAGAGCACTTGAAGTCATTGTTTCTTCAAACGACACCCTTAATCTGTCAACAAAATCTGACCGCTACGTTTTTGCGCAATACTAAACGCCGTGGCCTTTAAAATCAAAACACTATAACGCTTAAATATAAAGATGTAGCTCAGACGGTTGGAACGCTGGGTCAGCTAGCCAGATGCCAGAGTTCCAATCCGGGCAAGAAAAAATGTCTAGCTTTTCATTGAAAATATATATCTTCAGAGAGTACATATCGTCTACAAGTGGCCTTTAGAAGTTGGGAATGACACAAGGCAAAGACCGACTGAGTATGAATCGTACTTGATATTGTGAATCCTGCTATAACACGATGTCTGGAATGAGATAAATCAAGAAGACATATGTACAATACGTATTGTTTTGTAATAACGCAAAAAAAGAAAATACCTAACTTTGGGCATCTTCGCTAGCCAATAGTTTTTTTCATAGCTACTCTCTATTGAGGGCTGCTCGGAAAAAATACTTGGCTGGCAAAGATGCAGTTTCGCCGACTGTGTTTGGTCGGAATTATCAATAAATAGAATTCAGTTCAAAGCCGCAAAGACTAATCGAGGCTGATACTGGATCATAAATCTGTTATACACTGTACAGAACTATTGCTTTTGTGTTGATTTCCTTATTCACCAAAACTAAAGCAAGCAAAAACAAAATAATCAACTGTGTTCTTATTCGATATGGCAGGAAAAAACCCCAATTTAGATTTAATTATTTCGTTAGATATCGCTATATACATTGCTATTTGGTTATTGATATTGAGTTGTTCGTTTGTTTGATTGGGGTTTTACATCTTACTCAAGGGTATTTCACTTTTATAACGACGTGCCAGCCCAATGGATGAAGGAAACCAACTTAGACAC
>JAQQZZ010052591.1:0-10033 GCA_030265115.1 Mopalia vespertina | reverse complement strand
ATGAGCGTTTAAACTCTGTATCTCTACGGCTACATGATATGATAGACGATCAGAGATACAGAACTCTGCATCTAGGAAGCTGCCTAACAGGTTAGATTGTTGATCTACATATTTGTTTTGATAATAGCTGAAGCACACTCGCGGTTCTGTTGTTCTCGGGACGGAACATTTGGTCTTTATTGCAATCTGCCACGACAAGAGGAATAAATGACTAATTTTGTTAAAGAACTATTTTTGTAGCTAAAATAAACTTAGTGTATATAGGCGGCAAATGTGATAAAACAAATTACATTGTAAACGTCACATGTATAATACAAAAAACAAAACCAAATTTTAGACGATAAAAGACGAAAAAAAAGCATTGTGCGTGTAATAGCAGTAAGATACGATACTAAGATCAAATAAAGATCACGGAAGTGTCGAGGCATAAGTCGCTTCTTTGTAATTCAGCGAAACGTATGAACAATGAACAATTGTTCGCTGCCTCGGAAAATATATGTGTGTGTTTTGTTAAGGGACTTTGTTGTCGTGACGTTCAATATCACATAAATCGGGCAGAATAGAAAGGAATAACTTTATCTATAAAGATCAACACTAACTCAAAGCTATATTCTCGCCTGCAAATTCTAAGAATACAAATATTAACATAATATTACAATTAAAGTACATTTAAAGTTGTTCGCAATGAACAAACAATCTATACATGGTATACACATGGCATATAATAAAATAGGCGTAGTCGGATAAAGTAAACGTAGAACATTAACCATTCATTATCAGCGTTTTGAGTTTTGTTCAATCTAATTGTGTTTTCCAATTGGCTCCCTGGTATCCAGTGCTTTCAATTTCGTGTTTTGAGGTTTTACAGGGCGACACTTGTAATTTAAGTTTAATTATACTCTAGATTGACGTGTTTATGTAGCAGGATATTGTTATTTGCAGCAGCATGGCGTCAAGAGAGAGACCATGGGGTTGGGTTGTGGTCGCTGCCTCCTTCCTTACACATGTTCTTGTCTTTGGTTTATGCTGGTCAGTGGGGATTTACAATGTAATCTTTCTGGAAGCCTTTGACGCCCCAAAAGGAGTCACGTCATGGGTGGGATCTCTCACAATGGCAACAGTTTATGGAGCAGGTCAGTTATTAAAAACTTACCATGCATGCTATGTAGAATTTAATTTAAGTCTGTTCCTAAAAAAGAGTGAAAAACAAATGGAATAACCTGTTCGGTTTGCTATTCGGGCTTTTTCACGTACATTTATGTCGCTCTTTTTTATATAGAAAGTACCAAAATATGCTTTTCAGATATTAATTCAACAAAAACTGCACGGTGGGAACAGAAATAATTTGTTAGTATGACTTATAGTAATCCCAGATTGTCTACCCTGTAGTGTGATAGCTCTCAGGCTATGAGAAGTATTGTTTCTAGCAATATCATACTGCCATACTTCGCATAGGAGGAACAAATAATTTTCCAATAGCGAAACACTGTAGATTCTATGGTTGTGTTAGTGTTGTTGTTGGGTTTAAGAACATGACCGTCGTATAAGTGAAATACCTTGAATAACTGTGCAAATACCAATCAATCAATTAATTGATCGATTAATCGGCCAACCGACCAGTAAATAAACCAACCAACCAACAAACCAACCAATTGTACTGTTTTATTCGTGAGAATCAAAACTGAATATGGGATTCATCTCTATTGAGTAAGCAGAACAGACTACTATAACCTTGGAAGATAGTGACAGTGAACATTTTACCTTTAAATATGCTCAGAGGAAACTATTTTTTAGTTTTTAGTTGCAAAACTTTGAAAACAATTTATAGTAACCCGCGCATTTCTTTGGTGCACACTATCCAGCAGAAATATTATCAATTGTTGAGAACTGAGAAGTACTATTACATTTGTCCCCGAAGATAATTTTATTGTATTCAATATATTGAATCCCCTGGTTACCCTGTGGCTGTGGGTTATCCTCTTTAAAGAAATAAACAATTAAATTAAAAATTAAATCGTCATTGCAGCTGGCACTAACATACGTACCATAAACGGACAGAGGAGAATGAGACAAATAGACATGAAAAGTGCCTAATTTTTTTACTAATATACATGTATTTGTTCCAAAAACTGGAGCATCTTATATAAGTGCTATTCCGGTAGAATTCATGGATAAAGCATCTGGATGGTACTACCGTCAATGCGAATCTATGCCGGTAATATGTTCTTCACCACTGACATATAATTATGACCAACACGTTAACCCAATCACTATTTAACGACCGGTCTGTTTGGAGCTGAGATTAAAGGCGAAAGCAAACAGCTATGTTTATTCCAATAATTTAGATTTTCTCGAAACAGGTCCTGTGGCCAGTATCCTGACGAACAAATACGGTTGCCGTGTTGTGACGATCATAGGCAGCATTGTTGGGTTTATGGGGTTAACTATCAGTTGCTTTGCGCCCAACATCTACTTTTTGATGGCGTCATTTGGAATATTAGCAGGTGAGCTTTACATAGCGGTATAGTGCAGATTATCAAATTTAATTGACATCAGTATTTGCATATGCAGTTAAGCAAATGATTTAATTTAAAAACAAAAACACAAATCAAGAATTTCCTTCCGCATTGTGCTGGGAGGCCATCCTATCAGTAAAAAAACCCCAAGTTCGTCAGAAAGCGCCAATCAGAGAAAACACAACAGCATATACAAGTGTCAATATGACACCCTGCATGGAACACTAGGCCTACGGGGAAACGGGGTTTTCGAGTTATGACGTTACGACAACAGACTGACGTCCCTTTTCATAGTGACGTTGCCACTTTACGGTAAGGCAGTCTGTCTCTATGCTTTTACATTGCGTGTTATCGGTTTTCAGCAAAATATAGCTTTTATATGGATACTTATATTCCAAACTATGGGGAAACGAAATTCCTCATTTTTTTTGTAAAGTTTATCTGTTAATTTGCAAACAACCTATATAAAAAAAATGTTCTTTCTCTGCTATTAAAATATAATATTAGGCTCAACAATCATATACTTAGTTTATCCAATAAATAGCTTCTTTGTAAACAACCAGTAGAATAAAGATTCCAACTGCCGTGTTAAGTTTCTAATCAATATTATTGTATCCGTTTTAGACATAGAATCTCTATCATCAGTAAATATAATACATTTTAATAATTGACAAGATTATATAATATCATTTATAATATCATTATAAATGGGCCAAGTATAAAACCTTGTGGAAGACCACAGTTCAATTCACAATTTTTAGAAGAAATGCGGTTATAAGCACTTACATGTAAATAGAGTGCACTTAAAGCACTTAGAGTGCAGCCTGAAAGTGTATATTTTCATCATCACTATAACGGCATGTATATATCTGTTCAGTAAATGTTTTTCCGAGTAAGCGAAAGTTGGATATAGGGAAAGTTAGGAAGTAATCAGATAAATTTGTTATAATATACCAGAGTGGATGCTATCTTGATGAAACGGTTGCTGTTAATTCTGTTACTCTTGCACGTTTTTTTTCTTTTAATGAAATAGTTAGCTCTCATCAGATTTCAAAACGTTTTGGATGAAAAATGTTAATTGGATTAGAACAAATGAATTTTAAAATACACATTTTTTGTTGTCTAATTTTATTTTTTGTACTACATGTTTGAACATATAGTAAAAAAATTAAATTTAATGTTAAAATTATAAATAATTTTGGTAGGTGGCCGATAAATTGGCACTATTCAGTAGGATAATCCATGAATGTTTAACTCCTATAATAAAGACTTAAATTCCTCATCATTAAACTCCGATTAGTCAATGCTAACCAAGCAGGCTTTACTATTATTACCTACTTCTAAAATAAGACCTCCACCTTGCCCAAAATTTCTACTGGAAACATATTCTGTGTGATGAGGTATATAAATCAGATCCGATGATCCTTCGTCCAACCAACTGACAGTAATCACTATGAAATAGGAATTTAACTCCAAGTTGTTAAAAAAAGACAATAATTCAGAAAATTTGCTTTTCTGAAATTTCAGTTATAGCAGACGTATTTAACGCTATATGGTTAAAATTGTTGAAAACTGTCGTCTTCTAATGTAACTCCTATCAGCCAATCACTAAACTAGTTTTGTTTTTCTGCAATGTTGTGTATGACAAAACAAAAATTAAAACGGTGCAGGATTATTTTGATTGTTTCCTAGATTGTTTCCTGTTTCTTGTTAGATTGCGATGTATATCGCAGAGCATTAATGACATATAATGCTGTAATATAGAGACTTATATAACAAAAAATTGGATGACAATACTGAAGTATATAACCTAGCAATTTGTGACAAAATGTATGGCACATATATCAATTTAACTATCTGACATTCTGGTTTTAACCCCTTTACCAGTAATGTTGTCTTTGGGAACTCTGTTTCAGGCTTTGGTACTGGATTGTGCTTCATCCCGTCCATTACGATTGTCAGTTATTACTTCGACAAGAGACGATCCTTTGCCGTTGGCTTGGCGGCATCAGGGGTCGGGGTTGGCACGTTCGTCTTCCCTCCGCTTATCAGAATACTTTATCTTGAATTTGGCTGGCGAGGAAGTCTTTTAATAATGGCAGCCGTGATCTTGAATGTTAGTGTATGTGGCGCTCTAATGCGTCCAATTCGTCTCCAGCAACTATCTCACGATTCCAGTTTAAAACTGATGGATTTAGGATTTTTCGTAATTATGGATACTTCTTTTTGTGTTTAAATAACCTTTTAGTGTGTTTTGGAATTTCGGTGGTGTATATTCACCTTAGTGCATATTCAGAGTCAATCGGAACGGATTCTGAACATAGTGCATACCTAATATCTGCAATCGGCATAACTAACTTAGCAGGGAGAATTTCGTTTGGTGCGATTGGACAGCTCAAACAGGTAGACGTCACAACTTTATACACCTTAGCCTTTTCATTATCAGGACTTACGATAATCCTAATCCCTCTTATCCAGGATTATCTATATGTCATGTGTCTTGGATCCGCCTTCGGCTTTTTATCGGGATGTTTCGGCTCACTAATCGTCTCTATCATAGCGCTATTGGTCGGATTAAAAGGCTTTACCAATGGATATGGTCTCCTCCTGATCTTCGAAGGTGTAGGAAGCCTCACAGGTGGCCCTTTCGCCGGTGAGTGTAAAATACGGTGTGAAGTATGGCATTGTAGTGCAATGAGCGATAGAAGTCATATTTCGAAATTATTCACATTTTTAAAAATATTTTGAATGTGTGCTAATCAAAGTAGATAATTTATCATTGTAAATTATAGTTCAAATTAGTTTAGCTTTGGATCTACCCGATACACATATGTTACCTTTTTCTTGATGGTTTGTTTTCAGGCTGGCTGTTTGACATGGTCAAATACTACGATGTTTCCCTGTACGTCGGGGGAGCGGTCATTATATTGAGCTCGGTGGTTATGATTGGTCCAATTGTGAAAATTAGATCGGGTGTTTCCCAATCTGATGTTATAGAGGTTGAGGTTCCCATTACACAAGAAGAGAAACCAATGTGATCGTGATGAGCAATAATACATAATAAAGACAGAAACTACCCCGGGCTTTCATTGATTCAGAGATCCATATTCTTCACGACGCACACTGAAGTAAGCGCTGGATTGGAGAATGGGGATTTGAATCCCAAGTCTAACGCTGCATTGGCGGATAGGCGATCCGAATCTCAAATCCAACGCAGCACTGGCGGATTGGGGTTTGAATCCCCCAATCCAATTCTGCCCTTGTGGACTGGGGATATGAATCCCCAATCCAACGTCAAATTCAGTCATACTGGTTCACGCAGTATAGCAGCTTCGTAAGACAAGGTTCAACGTAATACTCACGTTTTTACATTGTATCGCCTGTGGCGTAGTTCTGGTTATATAATTATGGTTCTATGAGACACGGGGCACATCCCTTTGCCCCAAGCCTCGAATAGTGAAATGCATATGTCCTTCTAATGACGACATGGTCTTAACTGGAAAACTGTCCATACTAGATGAGCAAATGAACACGCACAGTATCATGTAAAACATTATTCATTTGAGCGAATAACCCCTATTTCCCTTGAAAGGCTACCATTCAACATACTCAAATATGCTGTAAAACTAACATTTCTTCATTTTACAAAGTTGTCCTTGAGGGGTACAAATATATACCTACATACCACTAGTGGTTGCCAATTTGGACGTGGCCAACCCTGTCCATGATGTCAGGCGACTTTAATAAGCTATGAATGGTATGTAACTAGATAAGAAAACAATACAGCGTCATTTCTGATAAAGAGGCACGTAAATTGTATCGCCCACGAGTTTTATTTTACTTATGTAAGAATGAATTTCACATAATTCAACTTATCAAAAATAATGAGAAACGACTTCTCCCCAAGATCAAGGGACTATATCCAACCTTCGTTTGTGCTCTTATCGTCTTTCAAGCAAATGCAAAGACGATAGGAGCATATTCCACTGACAGGCTTGGCGAGAGCACATGCTGTGCAAGTTTAGCCTCAGCAGGGCACACTCCAAAGTAGAGACATTTGATCAGGAAATGGTCCACTGCGGTCTAATAGCGACAAACACTCGCATATATTTACAATATAACAACGGCTGAAACACAAATCCGTACATCTATACTGATAATAGGGAAATTTATAATTAATTCCTTTGTTTCTAAGCTTAATACTTACTTGATCATATTAAGAATTGGATAATCCCCTTAGTTCCCCATAAGCCCCTAGGTGGCTCCATAATATCCAGGACAAGCCAGTTCTAATCTAAACCACTTTGAGAGGGGAGGATGACCATATGACCAAGTAAGTATTTAGCCTAGAAACAAGGAAATTAATTATAAATTTCCCTAGTTTCTTGCGCTTAACTTACTCGATCATATTACGAATGGGAAGAATCCCACAGACGGAGGTGGGACAAAGCAAAATCCAATAAATATAAAAAAAGGAGACAACTGTCTAAATATCGAAAGAAATACCTTTCCCCGGAAGGGAAACATATTTCAGTTCTTACCTTCCTTAAAGGAAATAACTCTCAAAGAGAGGATACGCAGGTACTTCCCCACCCCCTTTGTTTTACCCCCGAGAAAAGAGAGGAAGGAGAAGTGCTCTCCACAGAGGACTAATCATATAGCCCTCACTAAGCTGAAGATGTCTTAGGAGGATCCGAAATAGTCTGAGCAGCTACCAGCGGACCCAAAGAATAAATCTCATCTTGCGAAAACATGAAATCGCTGAGATAGAACGACGCAAAAGTAGTTAGAGAGTGATCAGCTGGTAAAATGTCCATCACTGAACGATCAAGAGGCCAAGAGGTCGCAAATGCCCGAATCTCATGAGCAGAGACATTCGAAAGCCTCGCTTCAGAAGACAAGACATTCTTGTAGGCTAACCAGGCTATATTAGATAACCAAGAAGCAATAGTATTTCTATAAATTTCTTGTTTACATCATTTATTAAAAGGAATAAAGAAACTGCGGCGGTTCCCAGGCAAAACTTTAGATTTATTAAAATACATAACTATGGAACGCACCGGACATAATTTCCTGTCCTCTTAGAGCACCGAAGAAAGGAAATAAGATAAGGCTGGGATAGTAAATTCCCTACCTTGGACATCATAAATAAGCTGATTCTTAACTACAAACTCAGGAATAGTACAAATAAAAACTTAAGACCAATCAGAAGTATGTCTGAATGATCTAACATCTAACGAATGAATTTCTAATATCCTACCAGCTGATGCTAAGGCCAAAAGAAAACACGTTTTATATGACAAAAACCTATACTCACGAGAATCTATGGGCTCAAAGGGAGGTAGCAACAAGGCTCTAAGCACAAGTGCTAAATCCCACTTGGACAGACTACAATCTGACTTCTGTCGATAGATCCAATAAGCCCGAATCAGAGCACTTAAATTCTTGTCAGAAAAAAGATTAACACCAATTTCCAGTTCAATGATGCGAGAAATAACTGAACGATATCAGTCCACTGTTCTAGGTGATAACTTTCTACATTCCAGCAAATAGAACAGAAAATCCGCTATTTGTTGAATAGAGGGAGAGCTGGGAGCAATCGCCGACTGTTGACACCAATTACAGAGGGCCGCTAATTTTGACTGAAAGAGAACGATTGTTGATTTCCGAGTGGATTGTGGTCCGTGTCCCCTTTGACAATTCATCTTCCAGCTTTTGATTTTCAAAGCTGAACAGATGGAAAGTTCAAAATCGCTTCTCACCTCTAACTAACGAAACAAATTTGGCAAAGCTGGAAGCAGATAAGCTCTACATCGTTTCAATCTTTCAAGCTGTTCAGGTCACATTCTAAGCTGAAAAGCTCATCATCGTGTTCATCATTTCATCAACAGTAGATGGACATATGAATAGCTGAGGACGTTTTTATTTTACAAACGCTTCCAACTTCCGGTTTTAACCAATTTGCCGTTTTACGACTTTGAATCTGCTTTTCGGCATCACCTGAACAATGAAGACCGCAGTGCCTCCTTTTGTTCATCGACATAACTCTCAATCCAGACAAATATATGTGAATACATGTTAAGCCAATGGTCATTCATCAAGAGAACTAGATGTCTGAAACAGTTTAAGTACTTTAGTGTTAGAAACATTTTCTGTCAACAGACTGTTCAAAGACTCATTTTTTAAATTTTCCTGACTTTGTCATACAATGGTAGTTCTAAATAAAGACCAAATAATACATGTAATACAAGCATTACATCTTCAAGTATTCTTCACATATATAGGCCACATAGGGATTTTGGGGATAACTCTGGTGGCATATTTTTGATAGGGCAACTTTGACTATACTTCCGCGATATTTTTCCTATTCTAGGTGGTTTGTTTGATAAACTGTGGACACGTCTTGCATTTCACAAAAACACATCACGTGACGGAACTATTTTACTTGTTTGTTGACGTTTACACTGAACTTAAGGTTATTTCACTCATATGCAACCTGCCACTCAAGCAACAAATAATGACAAGAGGACAATCACAAGACGCAAAAAAGGCGCCATGTAGCCACGCAATTAAAAGCGCAATTTGTAATAATTATTACAAATTTAGTTGGTGTGTGGTAATGCAATTTGTGAACAAAATACATATTGTAATAACTTATTGTTTTCTGAAGAATGTTAACATTTCTTTCTAAACACATAAAATACGATATTAATGTTGATCTTTTGAAAAACAAAGTGAAGGTGATTAGACGTGAAGCTTAACCTTTTTTAAAAAAAAAAAAAAATTAAAATGTAAAAAAATACGAAAACAATATTCATGATTCCTCAACTTAATCTTTGTGCAATGTAATTTGTAATAATTATTAAAAAATTGCATATCTACAAGTTGTGTTGGTATGTTCTAACGCAGTTTGTCATAAAAACGCAATTTTTAATAACTGATTTTTTGTCTTAAGTTTATTATCATTTTTTTCTAAATAGATATATTATATGACATTAATGTCGATCTTTTTAAAGTTTTAAAAATGCATATAATAATATAAATTTTTGACTACTTCTTTTTATAAATAATCTCAGACATACCAGAACGCAATTTGTAATAATTGCTACAAATAACGTTTTTATTTAACATTACATTACCACACACCAGCACAATTTAAAATAACCCAATTTGAGATAATTTTTATAAATTCGGCTTTTATTTACAGGAGATCTTTTTCACAAAGCATTACTCAAAGGATAATGTTGTTTTGTTTTTATTCTAAATTTTATCAAAATAAATATTAAGCTCCTGGTACGTTCCCCCTTATTTTTGTTCTTCAAGAGATCAACATTAATATCATATAATATATGCATCTGGAAAAAAAATTATAATGTACGTTATTACAATTGTGTTTTGTTATAAATTGCGTTACGACACACCAACGCAATGGGAGTCTCTGGAAATTGGCAAGGGAGGTAATTTTACACTTACAAGGCGGTCCTCTGACGTCACAGCATTCGTGACAGTGGAGCTTT
>JAQQZZ010052580.1:0-10033 GCA_030265115.1 Mopalia vespertina | reverse complement strand
GTTAATTTGTTTGGGCGAGGGCGGTGGAATCCAGCCCAGGCCAGCATAGCAAGTCGACGTAGCGGTATGGACATACCATACCGGTACGTAACTACTAAGCTACATGGATAGCAGCAACGATATTGATTGATTGATTGATTGGTTGATTGTTTATTTCGCCAGATCACATTACAGAAAAGAAAGCAACGATATAAAGTGGACAGTTCACACAATATAATAAAGATTATGAAACAATTTAAATTATGACACTCGATCTCAGGGTGTCCCCACTCTTTATCCATATCCCGCCTAATCCATCAACGCCATCGTCACTGAGAAGACAGCATCGGCCAACCAGGCGAGACGCCGCATGGAGATAAAATGATAGGGCCATCAACAAGACTAGTGAATAGTGTTTCTGAAATAGGATTTAAAAAAATAGCATTTCAAAATAAGATTCAGTGGGAGAAAACCCCATAGGGGCTTGTAATATTCCTTAGAATGTTAAATGTCAGATATAAATAATGAATAACTGGCATCAAATATTATTACAGAAAAGTAGCACGGTGGCGAAATTGTTATAAAGTTTTGATAACAAGTAGTTTGCCGATGTACATATAAATAACTTAATTAGTTGGTATTTAGTTCTGGCTGCCATGCAACCTGGAGTTACTCTCCAGACAAGACGAGTTTAACAAAATAGTTTGTAGCTTTGATTTAAACAGAGATGGTAAATTGCAATCTGTGAAGTCTGAGGGCAATTTGTTCCATTCGTTCGGTCCAGTTGAGAATCTTATTGAGAAAGAAGTAAGGTTTGTGCGACAGTATGGAAGATATAAATTGTAAGATTGGCCACGAGTTTGGTGTTGGTGAATTTGGGATAGTTTTATAAAGTACGACCGAAACAGATAAGGAAGCGAGGGCTGGAGCATTAAATAAATGTGAAGTTGCTGTAAAGAATGTTAAGAGAAATAAACAGAGGATTGCAGTGTGAACATTTGGTACTTTTTTAAATAAGCCTTATGCTTTTTATGCAATAAAACGAAGGGCTGAAGATGGGTCTTGTATGTACTGTACCAGATAACATTACAATAGGACAGGTAATTTTAAAGTTTTGCTTTTTACTGAATATTTGATATGTCGGAGAATGCCTAGGTTTCTGGATATTTTTTTGCCAAAATAATCAATATGATCAGTCCAATTTAATTTGTTATTGACATATACGCCGAGAAACTTAAAGAATGTAACTTCCTCAAGACATTGACCGACAATACTAACTTGTGGAATGGAGTCTAACCTACGATAAACAAGTGGTTTGATAAACATTAATTAAGATTTGTCTAAGTTAACCGATAGTTTGTTGCAACATAACCAGTCATACAGTTGTTGTAGAGTTTATTATTCTAGCTAGTTCATTAGGATCGTTCGAAGACAAATAAACACTTGTGTCGTCCGCAACTAGTATTACAGATAGTTATTCAAGGGTCAACTATAAACCATTTATATAGATTAGGAATAATATAGGATCAAGAAGGGACTCTTGCGGAACTCCGCGAGATATTTTTCGAGGAGAAGAAAGATGTCCATTTAATGAAGTACATGTACACCGTTATCTGTTTGTTAAATAACTGAGAAACCACGAGAAACCGTTGTTTACAAAACCATAGAATTGAAGTTAAGCAAGTAGTATCTCATGGTTGACTGTGTCAAATGATTTTGACAGGTTTAAAAATGTTACCATGCAGGCTATATCTGTGGTCTTCATTGGCTCGAATTAAGTCTTCATATAAAGTTAAAATTGCGAACAGAGATGAATGATTTTTTCGAAACCAAAATTGATTAGAACAAAGAATACAAAAATCTTCCAGATATTCAACAATTTGATCAGTGGTGATTTTTTTCCATTATTTTGCTGTAGCATGTAGCAAAATGGATATTTTGAATTGATGTTTATTGTTAGATTTAAATATAGGATTTATTGTTGCTTCCTTTAGCTCATTAGGTACATGACCTAAATTAAAAGACATGTTAATGATGTGACATATTGGTTTAGATATATAATTATAAACTATTTTAACAAGTGACATTTGAATTCCATCGAGGCCCGAGTAAACGTTTTTGATACATGTACCTTGAATCTGTTTCTCAACTTTGAATTCGGTTGTTTAATGAAATTCAAAGTTGTTTGTATAGTAAGTTGATTGGTTTATAAAATCTTTGAAGTCTTTATTAACTGGGGGAATGTTGATACCTAGCCTTTCTGAAACAGTACAGAAGTATTCAATGAAGTTTTTCGATATTATTGATGGATCAGTCGTTTCCATGTTATTGATTTGAAATTTATTTGGCAGTACATTATTAGAATTTTTGTTTAGTTACTTATTAATAGTCCGTCGTTGTTATGTTGATTTATTTTATCATGAAAAATTCCCTACGTAGATGATTTAATATATCAGAAAGTGCACAAGCAGAACAGGACAGAAACATACACACATACATAATGCTCAAAACCATATTAAGTGTCATAAAATTATTTCATTTTTTTCACAATTGACCCAGGGCCCGAAGGTTCAGCAAGACCTTTAAGTTCAGGCAGGAGTTTGGAAGTTTTTGGCGATATACCTTCATCAATATGAATGTCACAGCTTGAACCACGTCATGGATTATATCAGAATATAACGTGGTATCCCGCTGCCGGCCAATCCATCTGTTTCGATTACTACACAACACAGATACTGTTTGAAGTGTCGTTTTCTAATGGAAATGTTGAAATGAGACGTAATAGTATAGTGTGTTATTTTGGCAGTTTATTGCATAAAAGACTGATCAATAAGCGCATCATATGGTCATATGTTTTACTGGCCAGTTGTTACCACTTGTATTGTTCAACAGAGGTATATATATTAGACGAGACACTCCCCAAAACACACGATTAGATGATCAACAAGACAGGTATGTTTTGGTTTATTATAAATCCATTTGTTTTTGCAGTAATTTCCCCTCAATACACCATGTATAAAGTTTTTGCGTCACGAGAAAAGACAAGGGATGGCTAGAGTGAACTAGATATGCATGTTTTGTATTATTAATTGCATGGTTAACATCTTCAGTTTTAATCCACTTATCCACACTAACCACGTTTGGTCCCTTTCTTAAAAATCAATCATTGTTTATTCATTTATTGGTGTTATTGCATAAGTATGCCACTTATCATTAAAGATCAACATTCTTTCCCTGTCCATACACAAGATTGTCTTGATAAAAGCTTCGATACACATTATCAATTACTGGGAAAAGGTCATTTTATTCATCATGAATTCGAGCCTTACTTGATAATTTTTTCAAACGTATTTACGAAAAAAACAACAACTATTTGTTTCATTGGCAATTAAAACATGTACTGAACAAACATTCCCTTAAAAATGTCCAGTTCTCTAAAATGTTGTGTTTTATTTCACTTGTAGAAATCAAAATGAATTGTGGAATTGTTATGGTCGTTGTATTGTTGTCACTGGGTATAACAGGTAAGCAAGCCGTATTATATATATTTTTTAATTTTATTTCATAACTTTATTACAGACACCTGATTCATATACATGTTTAACAGTTATTTGTATGCACTAGCATAATACAGTATGCCATTTGGCGTGAATCAATGAGTTAACATGAATATCAGAACGGAATACAATTGTTAACACCTGATTGTTACTCGAATGCAACCTTTTCATGAAAGAATACACATTTTTACAAAAGATTTCTCCGAAGGATCGGACGCCATGTAAAATAAACACACCGTTTGCACTACATCGGTAGTTTAAATGCATAAGCCATCTGAATGCGTTATTATACATGACTCGCATCTTGTCAAAACAATTTTGGTTAAATACAATCAACATGGGACAACAATATAAATTTAAGCAATATGCTTTGAACAATATCTTTTTTTGCGGACTGAGAGCAGTGGCTTAACTTTCTAATTATCTTATTTACCCGTATACATAGCTTCCTTCTTCGCCCATCTATATTATCATTATCGTTAAGACTACTGGTTATGACATGTCCTAGATAAACTTAGACCAAGTTTTCTTTACTTAGTTTAACAGGCGGTGGTGAAAATGCTTTACACTAATTGGCAGCGACTACTAAGCACACAGTCTTTTTACAAGTGTATACAATATCATGAAGCAGAGAAAATTCAGAACAAATATCGAATAACTTTTGCAATGAAGGACATAGAAGACACAGATCGTCAGCATACAATACATGGTTAATAAAATGACTTGCAATGTTGCACCCAACACCGGCCTTAGTGAGTTCAACATCTAACTCATGGAGATAAACAGAAAACAACGTCGGACCCAGTATGCCTCCCTGACGTACACCATTGAATACACTGAAAAAATCAGACAGGGTTGAACCCCATTTAAAACCAAATAGCTGGATTTCAATCCCAGTACATAGCAGATCAACAATATACATCGGGACAACACGATCAATTAGCTCCTTTAACAGTGATTAACCCTGTCAAAAGCTTTACTAACATCCATAAACACACAAAAACAGGGCTACCGTTGTTTCTACTAATATGCACAATTTCCTTTAATAGATAGATACACTGATCTGTATAATGTTCACGTTTAAATCCAAACAGAAGGTCTGAAGTATAAAGCTGAAGTTCACATTGGTGTAAAATGACGGATTCTACAATTTTAGAAATTACAGTAGCAGCAGCTATTGGTCTGTTATTATCAGAATCGTTAATATAACCCGTTTTGTTTTTAACAATGGGAGTGACTTTCCCCATTTTAGCGGGTATATCATTATGGCCATGAACAAACATGGCATTAATACACAGTGACAAGAAAACACACAGAATTTGTGGGGCTTTTTGTAGATGTTCAGCACACAACCTATTAATACCTGAAGATTTTCCCATTTTCATATTATTACGTCTTTTACATAAACTGGAGAAACAAACGATACATCAGGGGACTTCTAATTGTACGCAGATATTTTGTCTAGAACCTCCTGGTTATATGTTTCAGTACAGACACAGTTTAGTGTTTTTTCAAATTTGTCTTTCCAGAGGTTAGTTATTTCCGGAGCAACTTCTGCATTGTCAATTGTGTTTGGAAGAGCTGAGTGTTTACAGTTATTGGTTTTAATTTCTTTCCAGTAATCGTTACAAGAATTTTGCATCAATGCCCGTGTCATTTATCGGCACGAATAGTTTTTTCTTCCCGTCTACAACACAATATACAATATATCCAAAACACTGTATATTTCATGCTGAATGGGGTTATTTATAAAAGTTTCCAAAATACAGTGAATCGGGCTTTAAAAGTGAGGGACTGTAAAGGGGAAGATAACAAAATATAACAATATGAATCTGAAAAGATAGCTTATCATTAGAAGTTAAATGGTGTTGTGATTTTGTGGATGGGTTTCACAATCGCGTTAAAGTCCATATAGTAACTGACTTAGTTACTCATATATGGTGGATTTTCCATGCCAAATAGAAGTAGTGTTTTCTACTGAAAATGTCGAAATGAGACGTAATAGTGTAGTGTGTTATTTTGGCAGTTTATTGCATAACAAAACTGACCAATAAGCGTTAAATTCCCCCAAAATAGCCGTTTAATCTGGTTTGTGGTGAGACCCCCGTCTACTGTTTGTGCTGTCTCTTAAGTTTATGTCGCTTATGTTGCCATCTGCGGACAATTGGTAGAGTGTTAAAATAATCATACTTTACTAATTACTTCTGGTTCGTAAGAAATATGACACATTAATATTATATCTCTTGTAGAAAAAACCCAACATTTTCTAAGTCATTGGCAAAAAGAACAAAAGCACAACAATAGCAATAAATAGAAAAACAACAGCAATGTTATAGTCTTGCTCTGATTGGTCGTCATCAAGACAAGACAATTTATTATCATTATTAATATTATCATTATTATTATCATTATTGAATCGCTTTTGATTTTTTTTATTTCAGTAAACGGCATGGCTATGACTGTCTGTAAGTATAAACGTTTTAATGATAGTACCTTAAATTTAATTATAATAAAGAAAATGTCGATAGATTATCTTAGAATTATACCCCAAAAAGACCAGAGCATTTCGCGGGTATAAGGAAAACCTACTTTTGAAACAAAATGTTACCAGAAATTTTTTTAACAAATTCATTAATTATATAACCTCCTGACGACGCTTGCGCTCAAGAATATTCGATGTAAGAACTATTTACTCAATATTATTTGTACACTCTCACGGAGTACAACCGCAATGTGATAAACTGCCCTGCATGCTACATGTTCTAATAAGCCTTCGATTTATTCCATTAGGTGAGTCTGGTCGAATCAACACCGCCTTCTGCCAGGAGCAAGGCTCCATGGACACCTGTTTCAACTTGCCGAAGACCATCACCTTCAAGAACAATTTTTTGATGGAGCCCGCTGTCACCTCTGGTCTGGCCAAACTGAACTCTGATACTTCGAAGAACACCAGAGTGAACACCTTGCTGACCATAACACAGACAACCCTAACCGTTCAGTTCAATTGTATGATCGACTCGCATTGTTACTCAGCCTCTGTGCAGTACATGGCCTGCGGGTTTGTTGATGTGGAAAAATGGAACGCCGAGTTTACCGCCAACCAACAGAATTATGATGCCAACTAATACAGAGAACGTAATTACCTAGAGACACTGGTGTCAATAAATTACATGCATAATTTGGCTAATCCAGAATGACATTAATCAACTAAGGCAATACAACGATAACAAAACAGGCAACAATTAACACATGTAGGCTATATACAATTATAACACAATACAACAGCAGATTTAATGCTCTATTACCTTGTGGCCTTGAATCGGTGGATAGTTTTATATCTTAGAAATTCTTCGGACAGACCTCGGCAAGTATGCCTATAAATATCATATGTGTCACCAAATGTCACCAAATGGTCGCTTTCAACTTCAATAGTTGGTTGCATTAAATACTTAATACACAAACGTAGTGACGTAAAATACTTATAACCTTAAAAACCGTTGGCTTAATGCAAAGGAAACATAAATACAAATCCCTATCCTTTATTAATAGGTTAACCTCTAGCTGCCTTTTGCAAACATTTGTGACTTTAAGCCTTTATGGCATCAAAAACATGACCTATAAAACAGTTTCCGCTGAAAACATTCGATTAAGAATTGAGACGTACGGAGAATATCGCTTTGTATAAATTGTTGGAAAAGAAAGCTCCTGTGCTTCTCTCCAGGTTTACTGGATCTCTACGATAAACCGTTTACGATTGATAAGCAACGTTTCTATGTGGATCTGCCAAAATCTGAAGTGTATGAAATACTCATTAAAACATTTGCTACAAAGCACTATTTTTAGTTCAAGGGGTTTTCTACTTAATGAACGTGTTTTCTACTTAATAAACTTGTTTATTTGGTATTATAGTAATTATTTTCTGAGAAATAAAGCACTAACAATTCGCTGTATGTTTTTTGTGGTTATTAATTCAGTTTGCAATAAGTTTCAAAGTTATCACACTTTAAATTGATGACAATACATATTGTGCAGTGTGATATGTGCTTAATGACTCTATGTGATCTACATTTCCGTAGGGATATTCTTTGCGCGACGACAAACGTCATCACACTCTCAATGTTCACGAGATAGCAATGATTACGTTTGATATCGCACATAGAATATATCGAAGCAACCCGTCAAAACATTTATTTCTTTGACATCATGATTGCGATCTTGTAACCAAACAAGTATTGCCAAGTCCCATACAGAGGCGAATGTACAGTGAGCCTGTGCCATTTTGTTACCATCAAGTATTGCCAGGTCCCATACAGAGGCGAGTGTACAGTGAGCCTGTGCCATTTTGTTACCATCAAGTATTGCCAGGTCCCATACAGAGGCGAATGTACAGTGAGCCTGTGCCATTTTGTTACCATCAAGTATTGCCGAGTCCCATACAGAGGCGAATGTACAGTGAGCCTGTGCCATTTTGTTACCATCAAGTATATCATCTAGCTGTATTGATCAGTTGCAATTAGTAGTAAATTGTAAACATAGCTAGATAGATTAACATTCTGATCCTCTAATACTTGAAGGAAGCTTTTCAAATCGTCGTCTGTTTTGCAAGGACAGGTGAGCTAAAATGAAAATGCTTAGCGGTGGTCAATGCAGAGCTTAGAACATGCAATCTGGTGATAACGACAGCATGGAGCGTCCTCGACGAATGGGTTATCCTGGGATCAGCAACGAGCTTCATCTTCGCTGGGGATTAACATGCTGACAATCCTTGTACACAGCTGCAGAGCTGCCAGCCCGAGAGTCTTCGCCATAGCTGCGCCCTGTGTTAGTTAGGTTTAGAATGACACTCGTAAACACACCGCTAAGGAACCAACACTTAACATCATCTCCGGTAATGAGAGCTTAATTACACTGCCCTCAAGTACAACACAACACATATGGAACAATCCGTCAGAGCCAAAAGGAGAAAACCGAGGCTTCTATTCGAGACCGTTATTTGAAAGTCAAATAAGAAACATTTTCTTAAACACTTCGATGTACGGAACAAAAAGAGCGTCATGATAAAATTAGAAACGGGCAAAGTGTCAATTGGAACTATCACAGGACAGACTATCCTCAAGTTCCGGAGATTCAGCTTCCTAATCCAGCACAAAGTCGTCAAAAGGCTTAGGTACATTTATGCTAGTTCTATTAGATAGTTTTATTAGACAATACAACATGACTAGCTGGTAACGCAGGCGTAGGCACTTGACGCGTGTGATATCTGTCGTCATCTGGGGAGACGGTCATTGGTTTTAGATGGAAGTAGACACGTTTAAAGGTGGAACTTTATAACAATCAAATGAATGGACATGGTAGACGATACTTCCAAGTGAAGATCCAGCAAATGTTTTATGGCGAGGAAGTCACCGACGACTGAGATTACGAGGTAGCGATCACGTGGACGATGTTTTGAGCGGTCAAAGTTATTAAGGGGAGGCTATACTATCTCGTGCAGTGAAATACCAAGAGCTAGTTGTCTACCCGGGAAGTTTTGTCCACTGTGTACAGTTTGATAAAATATTAATTTTTCTTTTTAATTGTTTGCTATATTTTTTTCTATATTGTTGATGACCAGTAAAGATGAAGTTGTTGAAAATAAAAATGAAGAAATCCGTGCCGTAACTAATATACATTAATTTTCCAACTTCAACCACCGAACCATACCTCAATTAAGTTAGTATATAAGTTATGGTTTCAGATTAATGTTCGAAATGTTTTTGAAAATAACAAATTAGAAAACCAGCTCAACGATGTCGAAAACACATTTCACAAGAAAAAGAATGACATAAATCGATGACAACAACTGATACGCTGTCGAATTCTTCCTAGGCTTTAGGAGAATGACGTTAACTTCGAACCACCACAAGGGTCTACATCCCAAATTGCAATACGACATGGGCTCCACGGGAAACCCATATGGGTAAAGAAGTGTTTCCTATAAGGGCTTCCGAGATAGGGCTTATATATATTTGCACCAATAGCCTTTATAAGGCCTAACATGATATAGATTTGAATAAAAAGGGGGCCCTTTTGGGACCCTTGTAATTAATATGGGTCACATGTGAGTCCTATTAAGCTTATGGGTCCTAGCTCCTACCTAAATATTTTGGCACTTCAAGCAAAATATCCCTTTCAGCTTATAACTTGAATTCGGACTAAGTATTAGGATGAATGTCTGGTAGCAAATATTAAACAGAGCCTAAATAGTATACAGAACCTAATTATTCGACCTATCCGCAGGCACAAATAATGCATGGCTCTTTACGATATATTACAACAACAACAACGTCGTTGTGAAGATTGTAGTACAGCCTACCAATTAAGTTATAAGCCTAAAGGTGACATCTACGTTAACAATACGCAATAAAAGTTGCCAAGTAATCCTATAACTATACATCTACCACACAATTGTAAGAGTAAATGAAAGACAAACCTTGAGACTGGTCCGAATCGAAGGC
>JAQQZZ010052569.1:0-10034 GCA_030265115.1 Mopalia vespertina | reverse complement strand
GGTGATTTGACTGGGATTATGAGCATGTATTTTCAAAAAAAGTCTCTAGTGGTGGACCTGCTAGCTACTCAGCTTGTCTCGTTTATTCTTGTTTTATTGGTCAATTGAGACTGTGAACTTTGCTCAGCCCCACCCTGCATTGTGGCATCTAATGCAAAATGAGTGTGACAACACATACAATTGGTGAGCTAATTTAGAAAATTGTATATTTTAGTACAATTCGTACTAGCATAAAATACAATAGTTTACATATCGCCTCATTCATATGTTTATCACCACACGACTGCCAATTTGCTATTAAATCAGAATCGATATCCAGCAGCAGACAGATACAGGATATTTGTGAATCTGGAAGCAATGTGGGCTAGTTAACTTGGTTTCGTTGAAGAGTACGTTCCACCATTCCTGCCATGCTGCAAGATTGTTTAAGATCTAAGACTAGAACAAAATCTGTTCATTTTAAGTAAGCCTCTGGAGCACTAAGCATGTAGGCCGGCGACCTTGTCTTTAGCCGTTAGCTTGTGCGCTTGCTAGTCCTACTTCGATGTACCGATCACGGGATCAAGCCCGTCTGTTTACCATCAGCTATATGAGTGAGTCACATGATGTGGGTCCGGCAATCGTAAGGGGGTGTGGGTGGTAAAGCGGTTTCCCCCCGGTTTTCCACCGTTTTAAGGCCAGGAACAATATGAAGTGGACAATCCGTCGTCATAAACGTAAAATACTCTTAAGTCCGACGTTTAACTCCAATCAAACAAACACTACGCATGTACTTCTAAAAGAAATCCAATGTGATTCAGAAGCAGACAAGCACCTCGGTTTTGCTTTTTTGTTTGATGGGGTGGAGACACATTTTTAATGGATGACAAGTTTCCCTTAGACAAATTCCCATATGATAGGATAAGGAGCACCAAGTACCGCATCAAGGCCCCATCCTTCTTAGCTACCTTCCTGTTCCTATTATGGATTGGACTGAATCACCTCAGAGTTTGGTGTTAATTGGTTTCAAGGGATTTGAACTGCACGTACTTGTAGATTTTCTCTCCTGCAATCCTAATAACATGTATGGCCAATAAATAACTAATGAAGGTAAGAAACATAAAGGGCCGTTCCATTGCGACATTGGACAGACTATAACCCATCACACCAGCTCAGGTGACTCCAGCAGGAAGTTAGAGGTGGTTTCCGGATAACCTACTTCTCTCAAGAAGAAGTCGACCTTTAGTTGCGTCTTTGTTTTGCATGTTGTCATTTATCTTTTATCCAATTAAGCCGTCATAATTGAAATTCCCTAAGTAGGACACTTATCACGAAGAAATCAGAAACCTACAGTGGTGTCAGAAGTGGGAGATTTTTGCCTTGAAATGCCTGCATCTTGATTTGTTTGTTCCTTTGTCAAGACTGATGTTGATGTTCCCATTTAACGCTTCTTGGATTGCCTGCAGTGAGTCATTTCATGTATGTCCGGCATGGTTTCTTTTGCCTACATTAATACTAACTTTTAATATATACTTCAGTGAAACAAATTCTTCTTACCTTTTTACAAAGAATTCGATTGAGCAAATTAAGAAAGTTTTGTTTGTAAATCAGTGTTATGAACTGGAATGAATTGTTATAATAAAATGAGCTTTGCTTTCCAAAAAGTTTGTGTTAAATAATGATATCGTTCAACAGTGCAACAGAAGTAAAATTCTATGTAACGACCTTCTTGAACATAACTTTCATATTTTAATTATTTTGCACGAGATTGTTCCAATATATAATAAAGTTTACTTGTAGAAATATTCTGCTGATTCTGTGAAGCACATTTGAAAACTGCCGGCCGTATATAACTCGTGGCTTGATTGGCTAAGATGTAACGGACGTTACTCGTATTATGAAAAGGAGTCTAAAGTGATAATTTGCAACCTGTAAATTATGTGACCTGGGTCCAATCGCTGGCGCGGATGAAAGACGATGAGCCGCTGATGGAATTTAATCATTCATACTAGCTTAGAACTTAGCCTTCAACTTAAATAAAGATAGTAAGTTTTCAAAAATGTTCATGTTGTCAGCGTGGAGGAAACGGATTCTTTTCACAGAAGTTTTATAGAGCACCCGTGTTTCTGTTCACTGATTTTCTGTAAACACCACCTCCCTTTAAGTGAAATACGCTTGATCTTGAGCTTAAAACACTCATCAACACGAAATAAGATCAGTTTTGGGTAATTGGACTCGTATCCTGCAGGTGAAAGGATTTTTCATCTTTCTGTTTGGAAGCAGTGTTCTTAAACTTTAGTGCAGAAGATGTTAGATGTTTACATCATCGACAGGACAGGCGATTAAAACGAATAAAAAAGAACAAAGATCCGAACGGTGCCACAGTACGGGATTTGAACAGTGTGTGTGTGTGTTTTCAATGTCTTGAATGAGTCTGAAATACGAAGACTGTTAAGGTAACTGTATTTATTTCGGCTACTACTTGCTGAATGTTAGTGATTTTATTTTTGTGACTGGTGTAACACAAAATGAATATGGAATACTGAACCGAAACATATATATCGAATTGCAAAACTGTTGGACAAAGAGTTTGTGGTATTAATTAAAATAGAGACCAGGTGTGTGGTATCCCGTCTGCCACGAACCAGTTCTCTACAGGTGTAGAACTGAATCTATCAGCAGACACTTATTCCGATTGGTTGAAATGGCAGGATTTTGCAGTCGTCCTTCACTCGGTGATTGCTATTCATCAGGAGACACGTCGAGAGAGAATATAACCTAATAATTTATGTGTGCAATAAGATGGGTCGTGCAATTATTGTCATGGGACAATCGTAGCAACATTTTGGAGTTGTTTGTGCTTGAAGATAAGAGTTGCACTTAGTTTGGCCAGTCCGGATTTCGTCTTACACGAAGGACATGGAATGTGATCACTTATTTAATATTAACCATGCTGGTATAAAATCCATTTCGCAGTATTTCGTCTAAATGCAGCGTTAAGTATCATTAAACAACTTTTTCGTCCTGCATTTAAAAAACCTACACATTGGTTTTGTGTAGGGTACAGGAGACTTTGGTGGGACGGATTGATACCAGTTATGGAAGCAAAATTAAATTTGTGATCAATTACTGCTCGTGCAGTAATTTAATGGCTTTGTAAGACCTTTTGTGATCAAATACAGCTTGTGCATTAATGTAATGCCTTTGTAATACTTTTTGTGATCAAATACAGCTCGTGCATTAATTTAATGACTTTGTATAACCATAAGTCAATTTCTTCTAGTTTCTCCAGTATAAAGGCATATATACTATATGCTTAGCTGGCATGACCGGATCTACAATGTTTACAGGTATTGTTTGCATTTCGTATGACACGTCAAGGAGAAGTGACGTGTGCAGAATTATATAATAAGCTCCACATTAGCGATAGCATTTGACGACCCAATATATAACTTAATAATTTGACTTCGTATTTATAGGAGATTCTAATGAAGTTATGCAATAAGTACAGAGATATGTTGTTTGATGAGTTTTATGCATAGGTGGAAGGACAGTTTGCCAACCGCAACGACAGGAATGAATTCCGTCTTCTGATTGGCCGAAGCTTTCTATGAATCCACAATAACATTATATGATACACTTTTACTTGAAGAGAATGAGAGCGATGTCTCTGAGGTTAGCCGAAGATGTGTTTAAATATCTTTGATGCGTTGTGATATATACGATTCAGTGATATTTTTAACAGAAAATATTTTTTCGAAGCCATTAAGACTTTCGCTAGTTCTATCTTGCTAATCGAATTGATGAATTTGTTAAGTGATATAAAATATGTTGCTGTTATATGATATTATTTACTCGGTTTTATATTTTTTTGTTTGTATAAGGTATTTGAATTCTAAATTGGATAATTTTAATTTAAACCATACTCTTCTTTGAATTTTACACAAGTTAAGTTATGGCTGATTTTTGTGTTCTTACAAAGTGAATATTATTATTAACAGTATTTTCGTTATTTTAGGGATGATACTTT
This sequence comes from Mopalia vespertina, assembly GCA_030265115.1. NCBI lineage: Eukaryota > Metazoa > Mollusca > Polyplacophora > Chitonida > Mopaliidae > Mopalia > Mopalia vespertina. The sequence goes on along the minus strand of JAQQZZ010052569.1, from coordinate 6,025 downwards.
CTTAATTTGATCCAAATTTTAGTTCAGAAAATTGTGCAGGATAGAACCCGTCTGGGAATCGAACCCACGACACTCAAATGTAGGCACCGTATAGCCAGCAGTACATACTAGCCACCTAGACCACACGGCCACCCGGCTTTGTGAGATTTTCTGAGCTGGAATCTGTTTAAACTTAGAAAGTGTTATCCCAAAATATTGAAAATACAAATAAAGTGGTTTATAATTCTCTGAAAGTAAATACTATTACATATTGCATACAACCACTAGTGAGCGACTACAGAGCACTCCTGTCCCATGTTTTCCCGGTTTGGGCGGGATTTGTGGATTGGTTAATGCGTCCATACAAAAAACAAGTGACATACTTCTTATACTGGTTAGAATAGTTTAGCATTCTTAATTTATACGCGTATATACCTTTTTTCTCAGTTTTTAGTTTATACATTTTGTGACTTTGTTAGATGAATTAATATTTTTGAACCTACTGTATCATATATTTTTACTATTAAAGATGCTATGGTGACGCTTTTAAACTTGTAATATTACACCCGGACCCAAAGTATTTGGCGAGATCATTCTTCCGCTGATATACTGATAGCGAGTACTCAGAACGCATGCGCCCAGGGGAACCACGGTGCCTATCTCTTTGGGCGTCTTTGTGATTCTCCTGTTTTGTCTTTGATTGTTGCCAGTGGCGTGCGGGGTGATGTCCTTCAACCATTGGCCGGGTAGGCTTTCTTATAAGTGAAATAATATTCAATACAGTGCTTAAGCCCACTCAAACAAACAGGCACTATACGGGCTAATGCCGAATATATAACCATTACTTATACAGTCAAAAGGGATTTATTTAAGGGGAACTTACCAGTGACCTGCTGGATGGCACCCTCTGCTTGTGCTCTGTATTTTTCCCATCAACAGTAAGACGGGCAATCTAGTCCTATCAGTGAAATAATCAGACATGTGATGTTGAAGTACAATCCCATAAAAACTAAACCCACACCATTACTAATGACTGGCACCGTATTCAGAACCTGTTTTGAAAGTGAGCTTTTTAAATCGATACTTTATGTTGACGAACATATCACATGGAATAAAATATTTACCTCACTAAAAGGTTTTGGTATTTTGGAGGGTAAAGAAGCTGATGGTTGTCAATAATATGACTGACTGTAGTCCTAAATACACTGGCTTTTCTTCTCGTGATTGGAAACAATCCAAAGTTCACATTTTTCTGGTGATTGGAAACCATCCAAAGTTCGCCCAACCACGGTTGGCTCTAATGGAACCCTTTAAGTTTCTTCAGTCTTGGCTCTGGGGAACCTTTTGTGGGTCTGTATGGACCCCTCACAGCAACTAATTATTTCTCCCTTTTTTCTTATATCAAAGAACCGTTTTTGCCGTAATGGTTCCATACAGAACCATCCTCTTTTCTAAAGAACCCTCAAAGAACCATTATTTCTCTGAGTGTAGTGACCTATATCGTGTTTACGAATTACGAAACATGTGAGAACAAAACAAAAACGAATATGTCAACGTGAGTTTAAAGGTTCATATGTGACGTGTTATTGTCAGGAACTGGATAGACGTTTAAACTTAACATTATATCAAGACATTTTCTGATGTATGTTTGATGCAGAGATAATTGTTGTAAATAATGTATTTTGCAAATACAGGATGAGAGAGAATGACTTGTTTGTTTCGTTTAATTTATTCTATCTATAGTTTTGAGCATCGTGATTGGAGAAATTCCCGGGTTGCTCGCAGATCTAAGAGGCAACATGAAGACTATATGTAGCTGTCTCTTTGCTTCGCGTCTTGTGGTTGTCCTGTCCTGTCATTGTTTGTTGTTAGCTAGGTCGAGGGCTTTGGGCTGGCACTCTGTTTCAAAATTGGTGTGTTTCGTTGTAAATTAAAACAATTTATCCAATTTTCATTGGCTTATCCTTCTCTTGTATCTTGCCATTGACTCTTGCGATTTCGTGAGGGGTGGTTTTTCCACGCATTAGGCCTACACGCCTAAATCCCCGAACATATAATCTAGGTTAGAGGCGGGAATTCCTACGTTCGCTGATTAGCGCGGCTGTTTATATTTACAAATTACAGATGGATTTATTTTACGACCGGATTGAAAGCAATGCAGTACAGGTCATATGTTCCTATGGCAATTTAGGGCATCCCGTTATGACGTTGATACCTGACATATACATAGGCCATATGAAAATGGGGAAGGTAAGACGTCAATTAGGGCTACATTGTACCGTAGTTTGCCATTGCATACGAAATTATATAGGTCCAAAGATCTGCATCGCTATTATTCTACCACGTATACAGATAGAACGACTCAAGGCAGTACTTAATACAATTGTGTAAATTCAAATTTTTACACTTGCCAATTTTCCCAGTAGCCTACTTTCCAATTCTATTCTCCATATTCTAGCCCAAAACTCATAATCGTTTTATTCGGTGTGAACGACCTTACATGGCTCAGCCGTCCAGGCATTGGGATCATTCCATGTATTATTGGATAGAACTATGGGGTGGTCCATTATTTTCTGAGACGGGTAATTGTAAGAACTCATCCGGTGTATTTCCTACAATTGCTACAAGGATACTGACATGCAATGTGCAAAAAAATGAATTAAAGAAAGTGAACAATAGACCGTGAAAAGTACGGTGAGGTTGAATTAAGCTCACGATGCGGTAATTACACCGTTTAAGAATTGAATAATGTTGTAGCCAAATAAATTCAGGATTTTGTTGCAGGGGGAAGGTGTACGAACTGATTCCACTAGTAAGGCCATTGCATCTGGGATGGGTAACATATTCGATTCCTTATGTCCTGGTTCTTTTTATAGGTCGCGTTCGTAGATTCGGCATACACAGAACTATCGGGTTCCCCTAACACTCTTTGAGGTTACACAACCTCAGAGAGCTCGCCTAACAGTGACGTAATGTTATCTCTAGTACAGATGGACTTTATTATGATATAACATCCTAAAAGTCAAAGAGCAGGAAACAGTTGTGGGAGGCCTGCAGATAGGTGTGTTAAGTAGATAGAAGTAACAAGAGACTTGTAACTATATTGTTTTGTTGAAACATGGTAACAGAGAGGCGTTCCGAAGCGGCCATATGGAGATACAGTGTACTCCGGTCGATGTACTATATACCAAATCACAACTCCGAGTGACGTATAAAATGTATCCTAGCGCTCAGTATATTGACCTAACATAGGACAGTACTAATTGAACACATAATCGCTGGCAAATGCTAAAACATTTAAATTACACTTAGTTTCAATTCTCCAAAGAAACAACCACAGTAGACTCAAGGATAGTTAGATATATAATGTTAATTTAGAATAAGCCTCCAGTGGATTAATTTCTGTGACGCGTTTCTGTGTCTATTTTATGTTTTGCAGTTCATAAAGTGCATCTCGTGCAACAAATCAGCAAAGGGAGACCACTAAGACGATAGTTAGTTTGATCAGTAGAGTTATCCGTCATTGAATCCCTTTGCCAAAAACAAAGAAGTTTGTTGCATAGCTGTTTATATCGTTCAAGTTTCATTGATTTGTCACAAGTTTACTCCCGCCCAGCAACCATGAACAAATAAAAAGACTAATACTTAAAGTTTAACCTTATCTAAATCAACAAGCTTAGTGATTACACGATTTCTGCTGTTTAGACGCTGTAGCTATATACCTCATATTGAAATACGAAGGATCCCTACTCGTTATATGTTTCAGTTTGTTTGTTTTTAAGATCAACGCTATTGTATTAATTGTTTAGAAAATTTGAAAAACGCGTAAAATCCTGGTTAACGGAATTCGTTGATATGTCGATGGTGAAATTGTCGCCAGATCAAATGTCATTGGAGAAATTTTCGATGGAGCAATTGTCCCGTAGTAAAAGTCGCCGAATTTTTTTTCTCCAGAGCAATTGTCGTGTTGCCGTTTTATTCACCAATTGGACAACCGGCCGTCATATCAGAGAAATAGAGTACGGTGTAAAAGCAATCAAACAAGCTTGTTTACTATATAACTAAACAAGTCAGTAGGCTGTCATAATACGCCATAGACCTACATGGCTTAAACAGAGGTCAAACAAATGTTCTGTGCGCAGGCTATATATGTTATCTATATAGCATACTGTTTACAATCATATGCTGATTTATTAGTTTATAATGGCAAAGAACGCAAATGTCGTGACTTACGTGACCCAAGTATTCTAACACATGGGACAGGCAATGGTACAGATTGGAACAGTATATAAACAAACTCTGATGTGCTTATGTTTGGTAAAGCCTACCAGAAATTCTTGATCTTTCTCTCAGCGAGACGTTGTGGGAGCTTCTAAACGGCAACACGAAGCAGACCTGAACCTGTTCGAGTCTTGTAAATCGCCTCTCTTTTTGTCGGAGTTCGTGGTTTCCTCGATATTTATGAGAGATAAAGCGTTTAATTAGCACGGCGATAAACCCCAGTTCAACGAGCAAAGAAACTAAAATAAATCCACAACAAGAAGATAACAGTTTAATTTTGCAATAGGCAAAAACCTTATGCTCAGTGTAGTCATAACCGAAACTTAAGACTGATCGATCGATTCGTGTTTTACGCCATTCTTAGTGGTATTTCAGTTAAATGACGGCGGTGTACTCAAACAATAATTGAGACTAGTACAGCCAAGAAGAGAAGCGTATCAATAATGTTGAAAAGTTAACTTTCCTACAGTGCTAAGTAAAGACAGCATTGCTACTCTACTCTTGAAACAAACAGCCCTTAGCCAGAGGGCTGAGTGTAGTAAAACCATAAGTTAACGACTCTTACAATGCCAAGTCCCCATGTGTCGTGACTCAGTCGTTGTGTGTTGGTCTGCTGAACCCCCACACCTCATCAGGCGGCACACAGAACAGTTTCCAAGACGCTGCCGTCTGATCGTAAAGTACAAAGATCAGTTTGTCAGGGAAGTTTTGCCTACTGTCGCAAACAAAAGGCCAATTAGTCACAAAAAAAACATTGTAGTACGTTATTAAACCCCAATACAGAAAAACAAATTCACAAACCAAATCCGCGAAGTTAAGCCACCCAGAATTCCCTGTTGCAGACCCCACATAAAAATGCGTTGCACGTCTAATCTTAATGTTATCTTGAATGCATGCTTTATAGTATAAGTAAACATTATCCCGACGACATGAGTGGATATGCTGTGTGAATGAAACATTTCTAGTGATTTATAATAGTATGGAAGGCCGTTATGAACATACTTACATTTCACTTCAAAATGATTTTATTTGTTTATTTATTTATTTGGCGTTTAATATTGTACTCGCAGTTATTTAACATATATGATGATTATGCACTTACCTGAAGAAAAACAAAACACGTAAAAACACCATTCGATATCCACAAACAATATTTAAATCTTCCCTTGACTATATTTGATAGACGGGCTCCGGAACTTAAGTGGCAGAAAGCCGCTCTCTTACCACATTAAATAAATGTTGACATTTGTCGTTATAGGAGAGTGACAGTGTAAAAGGTAAAAAAGGCAAATATATAAAGCATTAGAGATAGTCACTATGAAGATTCTCTTCTATTTGAGTCCGTTATCATTCATTAGCTCGTTGAATAAAAGCAGAAAATCCTGGTTGTCTGAGATCTGTTGTGTTTTACACTGCGATACAGGGAAAAACGTTGATTTGAGGCGACAGTTTAGTCGAGGTTTCACGCTGTCGCTTTCCTACCCATAATTGTCAACAATTATAAATATCGTAGACGAATGACTATATGCCACTATCTGGAACCCTTGAAGAGGTCGTTGAAGTCGGTTCTGTCATCCACTTATACAAAAAGTACATTACATGTAGATGCAGAGTTCTGTATCTCTGATCGTCTATCATATCATGTAGCCGTAGAGATACAGAGTTGGAACGCTCCTAATCGTGTAATTTTAAGTTTTTACACTTACCGACTTTTATGTGTTCCATTAACTACTGTCCAGTTGCGTTTTGTATTCTGAACGCTGTG
>JAQQZZ010052568.1:0-23342 GCA_030265115.1 Mopalia vespertina | reverse complement strand
GTTATGCAAACTTAATTTAGGAGGACCTATTTATAGGTTTCCCAAATTGTTTGCAGTCTTCGTCTAAATTTGCATTTCGCTACTGATTTTGACAAATTTTGTCATCCGGTAATCAATGAAGTTTGTGTTTTAAAGCCATTTTGCTTTATTTTTCACCAAGGCAAATTTATGTATTTAAAAAATCAGCAAACCAGGGGGAAAATGCAAATGATAGGTTACCTCACAAAATTTTAGAGGACCTATTTTGAGGTTATGCCAGAAAAGATTACAGCACAGGCCTGCAAAGCAAGTAGAAACAGCAAAATTTGTCAAGAAAACAAATCTGTCACATTGTTGCTTTAGCTATTAAAGTGAATAGAGCATTTATAAACCAGATCTGGAAGAAAGTTAGGTATTAGAAAACAATTTTTAGGAGTATTTATTTTATAATTATGTGTATTTTGTGATAGATCAAAGCATAGGATTTCTGCATTTATTTTAATAGCGTATTAGTGTATTCAACATAAGTAGTGTGAATACATCACGTAGGCAGGTCTGCTTAGACCACAGGCAGCTCCCATGAAATAAACGGTGAAATAAAACCAGAAATTACCAAACAATGTAAACCCTATCGTATTATCATTTTGTCACTCTATACAATATAGTGACAGCTGAATTGTAAATAGGCGAACAAATCATGAAATGCATGTTTACTTTCATGTGTATTTATTTATAATAATGGTACTTTAGAGAGATTACACTAATGTATGCAATCACAACAATACGTACCCTGTACATGTAGATTAAGTAAAGTAAACGTAATATCACTGCACCATGTCTGGTATGACTATCATGATAACAGCCCATGTAATGGTGTTAATTGCATGTAAGCTTACTCATATAAAAGCCTAAAATATAAAAAATGCTATGTAAATTTCAAGAATTTTTTTCCAGGTTCCTATGATCCCTATATTTAGTTTTGAGCTCCTTTTGCATTGATTTTGACAATTTTTTTTTTTACTTGAAATAAAAAGTAAAACTGCCAATTGAATAATTTGGTACTATAATATTTTGGGCAGTTGTATCCATAATTCCAGGCGGTGGGGCTCAGGGGTGTGGGCTGAACCCCTCCATTTTTGAGCAGTACAGGCATTTTATTATGGGTAATCAAATGGGATCCAAGCCCCTCTACTTCTGCCACCCTTGCAATACACCTGCATTGTTGGGTATATTAGCCCATTGATGCCACACATACTCCAATACTGTACTGTACATGTATCTGGCACCACCATAATTGCAAGCCAAGGTTAAGACTTGGGTGTATTAACCTTGGCACATTAGACACCTCTATCGTGTTATCTGAGATGTCTTAGGCCACATTAATGTAGTCCCAGCTGGGGTTTTCCCCTAAATGCACCAGCCAATGGAATAAGCCGATTCAATGACAGAAGGAGTCATAAAAATAATGACGGAAAACAATAATGACGGAAAGCAGTGCTCGAAATCAACTTATAAACATGACCAAGAGCCCGTTTTGTGTTCACAGTTTAAATAATATCCAAATCCAATCTTTGTACTACTGCTTGAAGTCTCATTTTGTAACGATCAAGTACAATTTATTTTTTCAATGCAGACGGGCTATACCAGGGCATGGACGTAAGACGGCGACAGTTTTAATCAAATTTTGGGGTCGAATATGTTTGAAAAGAACTATCAAAACAAATAAACGTGACTGATGTGGGAAAGAGCGTCGCTGATAGGCTGGGGTTCCCACGATGTTGGGTGTTTGCTGCCAATAGATATCCAGCATATGAGGCTAGGTCAGAATACAAATAAGCAGCATTATGTTGCATGGTCTCTCAATAGGAGTCTATATATAGAGACACATGTACATGTACCATGTGTTTGGATGATGGGCACCACTGGTTAAACTTCATTCATAAATATATATATAAGTGCATTTGCAAACATACATTGGAGAGCAGTTCAGGAGGGCAATGAGCAGCACAATGAAGGACCATTAGGCGTCTCAAAGCATGTGCAAATAGACAATTAACAAGATATTGTACTTTGAATACATCGACAAACACGGAGTCCTTAAAGAACAAAATAAAAGGTTGGAACAATAGACATGTGTTCTAATATAGAAGCAGCAATACCTGTGTACAGTTAGTTTTATATAGGTTATGGTAATCTGATCTAGTCACTGTTACATAAGCTTACTGTATTTGTGGTGAGACAGTAAAGTTAAGTCCTGTATACAACACACACACACACGGCTAAATTGTGCTTTTATGAAGTAGCTTTGCCAGACCAACTATTGGGGGAAAAAATCATGGCAAAGAACTTGTAAATTTTGACACCTACATGTAAGCTTTTATACCTTGTGTTTTACATGCACATATCTTGAAAATGAAATAAGAGTTTTCAGAAAGCTTCATTGTCCAAAAGAACAACTAAACATACCTTCAGGCCCATACTGTTACGTTTTCCCGCAAAGCCTAAATATTTGTTTTCTAAAATATTTTCATATTAAGCTACATTTATATTATGAATTTGTCATTTAATGCACTTTGCTGTTTTTTTTTAAACATAAATCAACAGTTATGAACAACAATGCAAAATTATTTTAAAACGCCAACTTTATCTGATGTCTGGAATGATACAATTTTACAATCAGCCGTAAAAGTTATTTTAAACAGCCTCTTTAAACATATGAATCAGTCCTTCTAAATTGAGTTGAGTTAACTGGGAAGGCCCTGTTCGGTCCTTTCTTTCTAACCGGTTTTTACCCAGTTGTATTTTTTTCAATAATTTGAAAACCATATACTCACCTATAAAGTTCTATATTAATTCCGTTTCCTGTTTGTCTAATTAATTGTTGAGCATCGTTATTTGGTAATCCCTGGGTCCGGTGGCCATTTATCCCCTCCACATAATCCCCTACACAAATCCCCTCCTTATAGGCTTTACTGTTAGGGTTGATCTGTAAAATAGAGATAAGTAAAACAGATTAATTATCAAGTTATAATTCAAAGGTATCAAATAATCTAGAGAGTATAGATGATCTTGATGTCATCAACATTCCACATTCCTATCTGCTTATCCAATACATCTTTTACTGAGTGACTCACACAGTATTTTAAATCTTTTCACTGTGCATGTATAAGATATGATCAGATTTTCTACTCAATTACTGTGAAAATCTGCGGATAATACTGATCTGAAAGTTAAGAAACTATTTTATCAAAAACAAAAACGAAAGTACACGTAAGCTTACACATTATACATGTACTACATATAAAATCATGTCTAGGTTTTCACCATTCCACATAAAACTTTCAGGTCACTGTGGTTACAATGTACCTACAAAGTTTTTGTATGTGAATGGCCTTTACTTTGTCAGTAATCAAGGCACTACATGTATATGTTACATTATCAAGAAGTCAAGAGAAAAGTTAGGAGAGTTTTAACTTTATTTTTTCTACTTATATTTAATATTGTCTGTAGCAGAAGTTTAAAGGATTAAGAGGTACCCTAACAGGTGCATCCTACATGAGTATTGTCAATGGATTCCACAGAAGTTGGATGAGTGTACTGTAAGGGAAGGTTGGATAGGGTGATGAGTGTAAAAATTTGTCTGCCTGACAGGGCTGAGTCAGCTGGGGGAGAAGATAGTTATTATGTACTGACTAGGGTTATAGACACCCTGGGGAATCCTATTTCACTCCTCAACTTAGCCATGCTAAATATATAGGCCTCAAAGCTATAAATAGGTGAGTGAGACCAGACAGTGACAGATCTATAGTAAAAGCACCAGTCTGTCAGTGTGATGGCCATAGACAAGCTGGGTATCTACATACCAGGACTTTAACCGTAGCCTAAAACATGTGCCTTTGCCTTGGACAACACTAGAATTCAACAGGAAACGATTTTTTTTCTTCATAAAATGAAGATTGCACTTGTCCCCTGAATAAATATATGTAAAAATGTTGAGAAAATAACAAAAAGTGTGGCACAGTGCATGCATGACATCAGCAGGGTTTTGTTTCAAGTTCTCAATATTACATGTTTCTTTAATCTCAATTCAAACTTTTAACCAGACCTACATGTAGTTTCATAAATTTAATTGATTTACATTTTAAAAAATGTTAAATTTGGTAGCCTCACTCATACTAATTCATTTCTTATTTACTTTTGTCAAGAAATCTTCATAGCTTACATGTACATGTATCGGTTTCTTAATAGCGTAAAATATATCAAGCCTAGAAATGAATTCGCGACGCCTATAAACTAAACAGAAAGCCAACGCATAGGTTCAACAACCTTCAGATCTTCTATTCATCTGGAAAGCCAAATATATTTTAATTGACAAGAGCTTGATCCAAACTGATAAAAAATGTGGTAATGTTTTTGGACCCAAAGGAGAAGCGTGTACACATGTAACAACAGGGTTTTGGAAACCTTTAGAGAATGCCATAATGATGAAGACTACTGGAAATTCCTCACACTACACTGTCAATTCAATTGTAATAAATGGTCCACAAAAAAACTAATTGAATTGGTTAGGAGCCAAGATTTTAGACAGCAATTATTCATCATTCTCCCCATAGACTGTATGCATACATAGAACTTAATACACTTGCAGGTACTGTATCCACTATATAGACTATTAGACCACAGCACTGTGGACTGTGGAGACAAATCAATCCATCATTTGGGGTCTTGACAAAGATGCACGAGCAATTCGTGCTTGTAATTAAATTAACAGTCGTTAATGCTATTACAAGCCATTATCAATATTGCACCAGGTTATATAACCTCTTTAAACAGGTCAAAGTTCATGTGGGACCAATATTGATAATGAACAGAACAATTTTACATGATACCTGCTTTTTTTTCACTCATAAAATGTTATGCCAGCCAATCTAATGGTTGCCCAATTAGCTCTAATCGGCTACATATTATGCTGTCATTTTGTACATTACTAACAAGTTGGTAGCACTATCAATGTCAACAAAGCATGCCCAGAACTTGTCAAAAACGGGCGGGAGATGTGACGTACATGAAAAGCTGCTTATTAAGTTATTATTAAACAGGTGAAAATGGCTGTATGGAGATTTACATGTATTGAGGACATAACCCTGGATGTCATTCTTGCTCAGATTAGAGAAGCCTAATGTTCCTTAACTATGATAAAACTGTATTTTGTGAGAGACAGAGTGAAGACAATCACATTGTGCACATTCTGTAAATGTACCATTAAGGTGCGCTTTTGGCTTTATTATCATTTCTTCTATATAAAACATCACATGATGTTGAAGATAACAGGTAGGCTGACTGTCTGTACGTGACAAGTACATGTAACATGTTTGTTTGTTTGTTTGATTGGGGTTTAACGTCGTACTCAAGGGTATTTCACTTATATGACGACGGATTGTCCACTTCACACTGCTCCTTGCCTTATTACGGTGGAAAACCGAGAGGAAACCTCTTAAAAACCACCCCCGCGATTGCCGGAGCCACATCTTGTGACTCACTCATATACCTGATGGTCGACCGACGGACTCGATCCTGTCAACGGTACATCGAAGTAGGTTCAGAAAGCGCACTCGCTTACTACTAAGCCACGGCTGCGGGCCCTACACATTTATAGAAATCACTATAAACAAGTGGTGGCTGTCAACTTACAAAAAGTCCAAAACAATGATGCTCAAGATTCAAGATGTAATTTCTGTTCTTTAATATTTTTCTGACCGACTTGGATTTCAATGACTATTAAACAAGCTTTTTAGAGTACAAGCATACATGTACATGTACATGTAGGCCTGTTGTTGGGCATACAGTTCTCCGTTACCGGAGTATCTGAACATGTTTCATGCACTATGTAATGGTCTACTTCTTGTCTAAAAGCCCATCATGGTTGTATATTTCTCTTGATTATCCACAACTTTAAATCAAGGTATACTTAATAGAAGAAAGTTTATAATCTGCAGAAAGTAAGATACATGTACATTATAATCAATTTGATTGAACCTGATAATGAGAAATACATTTATCTTTGGACTTACATTATTTGTTGACATCACTAACTGTCCTAAACCTAAAAAAAACTATAAAATGTACACGTATGTTCCAAATGACAATACAAGACACCTTTTGGGCATTTCTAATCATCTAATTTACTACATTTTAAAACTATACTGTTAACCGACTGAAAGTTCTTACATGTAGCTCTCTTTAAGGTTAATCCTATCAACAAAACTGTTTTATTAATGCTTTGACAGTGTTTACCATTATTCTACAGGAACATTACAACGGTCCTACTTGATAAAGGGTACATGCATAATCCATGGTGGAGGCATTCACATGTTAATGTTCTTGACATTTATGAATAAAATATACATATATATAATAATAATTAAAATATTAAACAGTGTAATGAAGGTGAATCAAATGATTACAACGGTATTAAATAATTACCATGCTTTCAAAGAACTTTGGTTATTTTTTTACTAGAATGCCCTGCCCCCTTAAGATTTCCCAGCACACTCGGGGTAGTCAATGAATCATACATGTAGTATCAGAAAATATTTGTGAATGTCGTTTCATACTTCGAGCTTCTACAGGCAACATTCTCCCAATAGAAATATGAATATGAATATGAATATGAAAATAGGTTAGAATTGGCAGCTGGAAATAGTTTGACATGTGGGGTTAGTTCATCCCCTAATGGAAATCTTGTCAGGAATTTATTATGGTGGAGGATTAGGACATGACTGAAGGGAAGCAGAGGACTGCCAGGCTGAGGACTATCAGATCTGCTGCTCAGCTCAATTTGATTAGCTTCACCATACATAATAATAGAGTACTGGGGTTTGTTTAGACAGATATCTGGGCACTCATACACCCAGAATGAACTGCTGTAGCTATACTGCATTAGAGGTGACTCGTTTAGCTGGCATTTCGATTTATAAGTTAAGAAAAACCAGAACATCACAATTGTTGGATTTCCACTGATAAGTTAAAAACAGAACAAGAGTAGTGTTAATCTGAAGAACTAAAGACTCACTTTGATTTAAATATTTCGGCGAATTTGATTTGCCATCATCAGGAAAATGACTTTCCTGATGATGGCAAAATAAATTGCCGAAATATAGAAGTCAAAATGAGTCTCGTTCTTCGGAGTAACACTTGTACTATGATAAGGACTGTTACATGTATATAATATGGATATAAACTTCTCTTCATTTATGAGAATGAAGTTTTATACCCAAAATTAGCCTGAAAACGGTGTCAGTAGTCAGTAGACTCAGTTCTGATACACATCTAAATGACCAACTCACAATGAAGAGATCGAAGTCTCCAACAGTATTAATAATCACATTTAATACAATACATGTGAATTATCCTTCTGTTGGAAAATTAATGTTCCTCTAACATCCTCATGTTAAAGTGTTCTTTACAGATCTAGAAACAAAAGTGCAAGGGTAACAGGAAGTTCTCTCCAACCTATGTTGTTTATACATTGTATGTGCCAACAAAGTCAATGTTAACTACATTGTTGTAATTATGCTACAGGTAAATGTGTGTTAACTGTTGGTAATGTAAAATAGAACTGTACATTGTTATGTGAGCCATCCATGATGTCAAAATAAAAATTTACCTGCACTACATACCACCAGCTTTAAACGCAGGTTGTTAATGCCAAATGTAAGTAGTTGTATATACACTTATACATTCTATGTAAACTTTTTGGGAATGTTTAATAGCTAAAATCAATACACAGGTGGGATGCAGTCAATCCAGTATATTCTGTGAAACTCTATACTAGTACCTACATGTATGTCAATCAACTTATTTGGCCAACATTATATGTACAACTACATTGATAGTAAATCAGTAGATATCAGACACAGCTGTGATCAGTCCAATTGTAGACATGAAAGCCTTGTTAGCCTGTAATAATGTCACAATGTGTCAACTTGTGCACATTCCTTTAGCAGTTAACTAAAATACATATGAATACACAGAAAACAAATCTTTTTTGTAATGAATGTATATAAATTGAACAAAATGGCGAATAAACATATTAAATAAACAAGATACTACAGATGGTCTTATGTGCAGTATAAAAATATAATTTGATAGCTATAGATCAAAGCAAGCTGTCAAAATGTTTCAGTTTTGGCAAAACTAGGAAAACAGAAAAAAAAACACACAAGGCTATAACTAAAGAGTGGGGCTATATTTCATTACAGTATAATAAATTGAAAGCAACAATTTTCTTGCTGCTAGAAAATGTGTATTTATTTTATAACTTTAAAACATGTTTACATAGAGCTTACCTGTTTTTTGTTAAATATAGAATCCATAATTCTGATGGACTCAAATATTAAGTTCACTTCGGTAAGTCTCCCGCATAAAGTAAACTCAAACAGAAAAATCCCACGCTTGTTGCCCACTCACGAGTGATAACCAACTTAATTTTATAGTGAAATCTTTGTTCAGTGCTACAAGTACACTAGCACAAGGACACAAAAGTTCAAAAAGCTTTCTTAACACAGAGGCATGCTTAACCCCCTAAGTTTAACTCATAGATTCCAAGAAATATATCCATAAATCAAGAAATATTGAATGAAAGGAAACACGCTAAAGCAAACTTTTATTTGATTTTAGCTGCTAAATACTTTAGCAAACCATTTCCTGTGAATCAATTACATCAATTTAGAAAATCCAACAAACTTATTAAAATGATAAGTAGAGATTGAACACAGACATTCCAGTGTATGTTCAGGTAGAGAACAAGTAAATTCAAGCTAAACTGGAAAGATCCCACGCTTATGTCCATAGATCAAGGTATAAACTGTACAACGAACCAGCCTCAAGTTCACCTGAATTGGCCAGAGACTGTTCTAATGTTAAATGGTAAGGTTAAACCTTTCACAAAGACCACGCCTGAGAATGGTAGTTGTGAGAGAGTGATTGTGTGAGGTTTGAACGGCAAGAACAGTAGGTCAATCCCCTGGGGCTCACAGCGACCTCAGGGGCATTCAACCAATTATCTACAGCTATTCACAACAATGTAACAAGAAGCTACAGGTAGTAGGCTACACACAGTACCTGACATCAATTAGTTTCCTCTCCTATTACTGTCAGCTTAAACAGTCCAACAGATACTGGTAAGAAATTACCTGTGTGCTGAAAATACCTGTATACAAATACTTATGCACCTGTATACATATAGCTGTAGGGAAGCAATAAGAGCTGGGACCAGTGTTTATTGATCGAGTTATGACCTTAATTGATTATAATATCAAAAAACTTCAATTTTTCTTATATGAAAAACTTATCAAAATAATTTTCAGCCTGTTTTCAACATGTATTCAAAGCATTTTCCCTTTAATAATGTAAACTCTCAGTTGACATTGCGTAAATGTTGTTATCTGCTGTATAGCATACATGTACATGTATATTATTAATAATTAAGCTAAAAGTATAAATGTCCTGATTCCGATCCCTAGTGAAGACATCCAAATTTTCCTTCCTCTACATTTAAAAATAGATAGATTTAAAAACAAAAACCCAGACAATAAGAATTATTCTCATTTCCATTTGAAATGATCACTATGATGTCTAATTGTCTGCAACATGTACCATTCTTTGTATCAGCCCTCAGTGCCCCTCACTTCAATTCTAAAACATATTTCAGGTAAGCCAATGAACAGTATGGGGAGAAAAATGGTTAACGCTTAGATTGATCAGCAGAATGATTATAAACAAGTATTTAGCGGGTAAGTTCAAGAAATGTTAAGCATACCAATATGACAGCTGATGTTTGCCAGTATCTGATTACGCTGATCTAATACAGATATATGACCACTGGAAGCCACCAATTTACAAATATCTCTGCACTAGTGGAGCATGACTTAAGAAACCGAATACTAGATAATACTGTGGCCCTACCAGGATTGTACCAACAGGGGGTGGAGAGGTGTTATGTTTCCTGGACAAGAATCCAGTCAGGTAAGAGATTATCAAATCCAGGTGACCATGTGCAAATATTGGCACTTGCCAATTTGACAGGTGTATTTTAAAACAATTATAAACTACATGCATAAATAACTTTAGTTATTTTTTGAGTTGTCAAGCAATCATTTTGGTTAAGAGACAAACATTCTGACAGATATATAATTAGAAATAGAATAGAGATCCAGAACAACAAGATGATTCATCATTTTTTTATGTGCATATCCCTGTGCAAGTGTGATTTATTTTTAAAAGTACTTGTAATAAAGTTTATGCATCTCTAAACTAAAGAGCCAAAAAAATGTCCTATTTCAGCAGAGAGAATATTTATCAACTTGTCAGTATTTCCTACATGTTAAAAACAATTTAACAGTAAAAGCTTACTTACAACATCGAAGCTCAAACTTTTCACATTTCCTTTCAGCCATTTTTTACAATACATTCCTTTTGTTTTTATAATGTCCTGTATGGTGCAGGTATCATTCTTTACAACCAGAAATGATTCATGAAAGCCCTGTATCTTTATACAATGATGAATCAAAAATATGAATATAGAATGTATAAAGGATTTAATTTAATAAATCTTGAGCAATCTAACTTCTAAAACATCACTTAAAGTTGTCAATGGAAAGCTCAGAACACCAGGACACAGGTTTTAGTCCCCACTATTGTTAATTTAGTTAATGACAGCTTTGTTAACTTTATTAATTATTTGATTGATTCGTTTGCTGATTACTATAATGTTCAAAATTGGAAATTAATTTTAATCAGAAATTCCACATTTTAAAGTTAATATCTTAAAATGAGAAAACGATATTAACTGGGTGTTTCAAGACAGATGATAAAGATGTACATTTAAAAATTGATACCATGATTGATAGATCTGGGAACATTATGATCTGCATGATAACAGTACAGCTTGGCTGGTGACAAACTCTAAGTGTATATATATGATATAGGTATCAACATGACCACAATTATAATGGATGTATATAGAGACTAGACAAAAATGTGCACCACATCCTGAATATTTGGCTGACATGGCAAACACATCAACAAACTGAGCTGCACATGGCTCATCCACCAAATTATAAGCTTAATCTTATAACAAGTTTAACAAAAAACATGTAATTGTTTGTTAGATAGGGACCATCAGGCCTGTGCTATTGGGGAGAACGGACAGAATAGGGTTTGCCCAAGGTTATGAAAACTTAATTTACAAGCACCTATTTATAGGTTTCCCAAATTGTTTGCAGTCTTCGTTGAAATTTGCATTTTGCCACTGATTTTGACAAATTTTGTCATCCAATTATCAATAAAGATTGTATTTTAAAGAAATTTTGTTTTATTTTTCATAAAGGCCAAATTTATGTATTTAAAAAATCAGCAAACCAGGGGAAAATGCAAATGTAAGGTTATCTCACAAAATTTAAGAGGACCAATTGGTTCTGCCAGAAAAGATTACAGCACAGGCCTGAGGGTTTAATGCTATACAATGATGTACTTCAAATATTATTTCACTTTTGTGACACTGTGCCAGCCAAATGGGTGAAAGAAAGAAAATCAACACCACTGGTAACAAGTAAAAACAAGGCAGCACTATGATCCACTATCACAAGTCATCACAATGCAAAAATATCGTAAACAGATCAGCATCCTTTTGCCCATTAGCTCTGACAGCAAGTGGGCAAATAGAAAACTCCCTCCCTTGAACCAGCAATGTGATTTTCGAATACATGCACAACTCTCACTCATAACTATTGCATGCCCCATAAATCAGCCATATACTTAAATTTTTCAGAAGTTTAATTAAATAATTCCAATATAACTTGTCTATACTACACATCTAAAACCTGCACTTTGTTAAATGCATCCAGATTTTTGTTGGAGAAATAAATTAAGCTTACTTTAAGAAGTGTCAGATTATAATGAGATCATATATATAGGCTTATGTTTTTTTTCAGTCAAATTGAATCTTTAATAAAGAATCATAATCTATCTTTTCAATTAAATGATCTGACTTTACTAGTGGGTGGCTGGATGGGTCAATTGATTGATTGATTCAGTGTTTAATGCCATGATCGAGGATATTTCGCTTACTTTGAAGGGTGTTCTTCCAAAGAGTTAACAGCAACACAGCTATCATGTGAAGTGTAACATAAGACAAATGATCAGGGGCGAGTTGCTTGAAAGAGTATTAGTCGCTAACACCAGATAAAATCCCTCATGGTGAATTAGAGATAGACCTTCAATAAGGCATGACCTCATCTAACAGACGATTAAACTTAATCGTGTTTAGAGCAACCGGCCTCTGTTGGATAATTAATTTTCCTCCAGTCCTAGCAGCATACAATATGCAAGTATATTTTAATAACACTGCTCTTAGCCAGAGGACATTAAACTAGTGTGAATTGTGGCTATCTGAAAAATCTGTTAACTGTATCCAAGTGATTACTTGAGGAATTTGTAGTATGTGAGTTTTATATTGAATCTGTAGATAGGGGGACAGCTGGGGGCAATGGCTGGACTGGAAAATAGCATTACACATTAAGGTAATGGGCTGTAGTTTCTCTAAGATTCCTCCCAAAATAACGTAAGACTTTGTGAAGTACTTTTACATGTTTTTGAGGCAGAAGTGATTCTAATTAAGGCAACATGTCACACTTCCAAGAAGATTTTTTGTTTTAATTAAGAATTCCAAATCAGCAACTGCACATGTACAAGAAATATCTTCCTGAATAGCTGACAAATTAGATTATGTTAAAAATTCACCTTTATGTAATTAAATCGCAACTATAGAAAATGTTGACAATTGACGTTCATTAACCTGAATTAATGACATCATCATTAAACTCGTTAAAACTGAAAAACATCATTGGTCTTGAGTCAAGTGAAGAGCATGATATTCACACTGATGTTATGATAACTCCCAGATTCACATCAATATACATTATATATGAACATTTTTAATCTCAGTTAAGAGTGAAAATAGTCAGTGATAAAAAAAAAAATTAAAAATGTGCCTACTTGAAAGAAAAGAACATTCATCAAAAAAAGATTGAACGTACATTAAATATAAAGGGTTTGGTTTGGTATGGACTCCTATCATAGTAATAATTTAGGTTCAGTCTGACAGATATATTTAGAAATGATATACTTGAAATTGAGCATTGATCATAGGAGCTAAAGCTTGCCAAAAAAATGTATGTTTATAATATCAGTCTGTAGCAGGGGCTTAGCCAGAATTTAAAAACGTGGTGTCCAAAATGGTCATTTTGCTTCACTTTTCAAATAACTGGATGTCTTGTCCAATTTTAACAGTTTCCCATTTCTCCTGCATGTTAAAGTTTCTTAAAACAGGGTGTACAAATGAGGCAATTGTTCACTTCAGGGTGTCCATTTGGACACCGCTCTGTCTAAGCCCCTGGTTGATAGAGTCTTGGGCCTGTAACCCAAAGATCACAGACTCAAATCTTGATGGAGGCAAGCAAATTTTTCTCTCTTCATTTATTCAAATTATATATAAATAGCTTATTATTCACGCGGGACCCAAACAAAAGCCAATATCATAACTGGTTAACAATATTACAGTATGAAACTTACCCTCGGGAAAATGAAAGTGTTGAGTTTTGCTTTACAAAGAATCCTGACGAACACTCAGCAGGGATCTACATGTAACTGCTAAGACGTTCCTGACCAGTTCCTGCCACTACCACAATTTACAAGCACAACATGTTCCAGCACAGACCCAAGGCAATCCCACTATGACAAACTAAATACAGGGTGCTAGTCTATGGTTTGATCTCTAATTTAGGTTATCTCGATTGGTTCTGTCAGTGGATTGGCTGACACAGGGGGCTCAGTCAGCCTGTCCAACTAACAACTGTTTACGTTGACCCCGTTACTTTGAGGCAACCAGCTGGCCCTGCTTGGCGGGCTGTTCAGTGTTATTGAACAGAGCATTTAGTGCCAATGATACAATGTAGCCAATACAACTGGGAGGAAGGGAGCAATAGTGCACAGGAACAGTTGGATTTAATAAAATGGATTAAATGTATAGAATCTCACCCCTTCAAATGTGTACAATTTGCTACATGTCTCAGAGCACAATGAGACAATGCATCCATGTAATACTGGAAAGCTGTTGACTTTCTATTTAGATATTTGTCAAGTGTACTGCAATACTAGAGTGTATCGGATAGACTATACTGTCAATATGATGGATGGAGCACTGCATGGAATAACACAGATTAAGCGAAAGCACGCCAATCTAATCCATTTAACATATCTTTAGTCGGTCTATCTACTTGGGAGTCAAGTCACGCAATGTGAAAGTGCAGAGCTGTTCAATTTTCATTTAGATAACTTGACAGTGAAAACAGAAGAGTGTTGCAGAATGAAATCAATAGTTTATGGATTTTAGGGAGGCTTCCTAGAGAGCTGCAGGAAAACAATGGCCTGCTTCTCCATGACCTGTTTTCCTTGACATTAAGCCGGCAAGAATGTCAAAGCTGTCCAGAAATTATCTGAGGCAACAGTAGCTGAAAATAGCATCGCTAATTTCTTCAGACAAATACTCGCTGGCCCAAGGAATGAAGGATTAACAGTTTAACTCACTTTATACAAACATCAGTTTAAACGGTGTGGTCCATTAATAATGTCTCCTGATGGCAATCTTTTTCAGAACCAGAAAACTAGATCTGCAACCCTCAATTAATTCAATTATCCTCATCACATTAATAGTAGTAATTTTATAAAGAAAATATCTGAGAGATGATGGCATTATAGCATTAAATTATTTGAAGGAAGATCAATGTGTAAGCCTTTTACATAACCCAAACTTCGGCACATCGGCTCTGTTATAATTTGACATGTTTACAGCATAACGCTGTGTATCTTGATGACAAACATTTTTATGTGGGGCTGGGCTGGAGTTGGGGGCTGGTTGTGACTTGCTTGTTTAGTGTTTAACACCATGCTCAAGGATATTTCACTTATCCACAGTGGTGTACTTCAAAAGTATGAGCTGAGCAACTATTAACTCAAATGTAAAATGGGGAGAATTTTGCTCTGTTCAAAAAAACGACCTTTCAATGCTGAGTATTAAAAAGGGCTGGATATTGTTTTAAACATACTATCCTTAAATAGCAGTAAAGTGTTTATTTTCTATCTAACATTCCAAGTTAAATTAATACCTTCATATTTATTGACAGCATTCATATATGTACTGTACCTACATGTATTTACCTATATGATTTTACCAGCAGTAAAATACAGGTAAGAAACAATAGCTTTAGATACATACAATCTATATCTCTTGCAAATAACTATCTTCTCACATATAAAAACTTTACCTATTTATACAGTCCAAAAATATATTTAATGGAAGTTAGGATCCAAGCTTTCTTAAAACCAATACAAAACAGAAAATAACGTGAACATACATGTAATAAGGTAATTTTAGGCATAAAAGGATTTGCTGTAGTAAAAATGTTTCTTACTAATTTTACTTGATGGAGAAACATGTTAATTTCACCATGTTTGTTTCCAAAAAGTTTGCATGTACATTTACAGTACATACCAAGTGTGCCCTCTAGTTGACTAAGGTGAGCAGAACTAATTAGGTGTCAGGTTGAATTTAGCCAAAATGTCTTATCTGCAGAAAGACACTCAAGCTAAAAACCAAGCCAACAGATTTTATTCACAGAACAACCTGTGTATTTAAACATCCACTGTCTAAAAATAAGTAGGAAATCTAAAAAACAGTTCCAGCTGTAAAATATATACCGCTACTTCCTTGAGGGCAGATGAAAGTCAAAGTGAACCATAAACAAAAGTTGTAGAAAACACAGTACATATGTCTCCAATTACTTTGCATGCTGTAATAATAATGCATAAACCACACTTTAAAGCTATATATTCGCACAAGAAAATAAATAAGCTTACAAGATTTTTGTTGGATAGAACCTAGAAGGTTCAATAGCAAACTCTTAAAATAAAAGTTGTCTTATTTCTTTTCATTAGGGTTTTGTAGCCTACTTTAAAAGGTCATTTCACTGACTGGTCACAAACCTGGCAACAACAGACAATGACAGGACAAGACCTAAAACACAACTCCACAAAATATTGGTTTCATGTTTCACCTTCGGCTTCAACAGAACTAGGATAGTATTAAGCTCCCCCAAACTGTCGGCTAATATGATTGTCTTTTGTATGTTAAACAGAGTTTTTAAAAACAATTTTTATAAGTCTAGAAAGAGTCTCAGTGGTATTAAGTATAGGTTCAAGCATATTCATTACACCCCTCCCAAGTGGTTGGAGGGACAAAGTGACTGAAACAGATCTAGTTCATATTGCCTCTAAACTGTGAGTGTACCATGACAATAGAAACGTGCCAATCCCTCCAATTGCTCACTTATAATAATATGTGACAAAAATAAGTCTCTTGCAAAATTGACAATAAATAAGGATGAGATATAGGACAATTACAAGATGAAAAACAAAGATGCCAAAACCAGATCTGATTCATATTGCCACAATTGCTCACTAATTATACGTGAAGAAAATCACTCTCTTGCAACACTGGAAACAACAAAAAAGGTTTAGATTCTGGATAAAAAACTAGATCTGATTTGCATTGCCTCCTAATAACTCTAAGTGGTCATGATAATAGAAACATCCCAATCCCTCCAATTGCTCAATACAATCTCTCTCTGACACATGATACTGGCAACAGATAAGGATAAGATTCAGGACAATCACAGGATGCTTCAAATGTCACAGAAGTAAAAGTGTGAAGTTTTATAGTGCAGATGCCACAAAAATCTGCCACATGTTGCCCCTAGATCAAGCACAACAGGAAACTCCCACCAATCATCAGCCCAAAAAGAATAAAGTATAGATTAAAGATTAAAGAACATAAAAGGGTTACACTAGACAGGACTATACAAACTCAACCTTACAACACTTTAAAACTGTTACTGGGTTTTGTCAATGGGAGTCTAAGCTGAAGTGACTGTCAACATGTTTAGATGGAGGACAGTGTTGTAGTAAGGATAATCCTGCTTAATCAAGTCAAGTGACCCATTCACATAGACCTGATAATGGTTGTAAAGGTCAAATGTGAAGTGAGAAGACAAAATATCACACATCAAACAAGTACAGTATAATGATTGACGGCAGCCAGGAGATCTTTAAACAAAAATATATGTACACATCATTCCTGAAACTTTAATAACTCTATCAAATAAACTAATTATTTTTACTAATTTGGTCTCAAACTTGTACCATTGTACATGTATGCAAATTCTAACTGTTCTGCTGTTTTATACTGTTAGGGCAGGTTATTGCTGTAGAAAGAAGGGTCATTCAAACACAAATATCAAACAGAGGGAAGATGTATTTTATGTAGCATAATAATACAATAAATATTGAATGGAAATAATTTTTAACATCTTTATTTAAATACTATTTTGTTTGTTGTTTGTTTGATTAGGATTTAGTACATACTTTAGGTTATTTCACTCACATGATGGCATTCCGGAAAATGAGAAATAAAAACCACCTTTGACACCACTGGCAACAAAGACAAGACAGGACAAAAAAAGGACAATCACTGGACGCAATACACAAAATCACAAACAACCATCCTTTATTTAGATACTTATCTTACTAGTTACTAAGTAATATAAAGCATAATCATCATGGTGGCATGTGTTTTAATTGATCCATGTCCACACATCAATGAGTTGACCACAATATCACAGGCCACTTTAAGCCATGGTGGCGAGTGGTTGGAGGGAGCTTCATGTTGCCCTGGTGCTCTCAAAGCTAAAGGTGATCAGAAAGCCGATCTGTTTGTGGTGTCTGTATTGCATACTGTAATTGTCCTATATTTGTCCTTTCTTGTCTTTGTTTGTTGCCAGTGGTGTCGAGGGTGGTTTCCTTCACCCATTGGGCTGGCACGTCGTCATATAAGTGAAATACCCTTGATATAAGTAAAACCCCAATTAAACAAACAAACAAACAAACAAACAAACAAACAAATCAAGCCATGCTGAGAAAGTAAATATTCTTTCACATGTATGATATTTTGATATGCAAAAAGCTCTCTCAGCTATGAATGTCACCTAATTTGATTGATTGGTGTTTCAATTCATACCCAAGGGTATTTCAATTAAATGATCGTGATATATTCCAACAGAAATTAACAATAGAAAAACCATACATTTTAATGTACATGAAGTGCTGTGTTTTATAGAAAGTAAATCTTTTTTGAAAAAGCAAAGACAACTTTGCTATGCTCCAGACAAACTGCCTTTAACCAGAGGGCTTGTGACTGATAAAGTGTCAGAATTATTTACTCTGATTTGTTTGTTTGTTTGATCGTGATTTTACAGCATACTAAAGTTTATTATTATATGACGGCATGCTACATGTAGCCCAATGGGTGGTGAAGGAAATCACCCTAGATAACAGTGACAACAAATAAAGACAAGATGGGACAATCACAGTGTGCAAGACAGAAACATCACAAACATTGTTGTCCCATAACTCTGAGAGCACTGGGTGTCCAGGTCAACAGTATCTATTCCAGTCAAATTGCTATGATGTAAAATTACGGCATATGTTTCTAGCAGGCTTTATCTTGAAGCTTGTGTATATCATTACATAACCTTTCAGATATTGACTTAATAACAAAATCACAAAATAATCACAAAGAATTTTATTGTACAACATAAAACTAAACCATACATCAATTAATATCACCATTCATAAAGCAGCTATTTAAATCTACTCACCTCCTCTATATTTCAACCCCCTGCTCCAGAAAGCTGAATCTCAAGCCAAAAGTATCCTCACTACCTATTTCCCTTCTCTCGTTCACCAAAGAATTAATAGGTAGCATAGGTCAGCCATACACAAAGATAGTACCCAAACTAGGAGGCAGGCATTCTCAGAGGTCACCGGATGCCAAAGCCTGAGGTCATTGCCATGGTAACTGGATGCCATATATGGGAGATTGGCCCAGCAGCCACTTTGAGGTGTATGTAAGAGGTGTGGAAGTATAGATGGAGGGGCTTTGGAAGAGGTTTAAAGAGAGGCAAGATCTCTACCATCTGTCCATCATCTGTTTAATTATACTGTTCAATTACTGTGATCCATTTCCTGGCTACAGGTCAATTACCAAGTTTAATCATGCCCGAAAGTTCAACCCAATGTCAGTAATAAGAACAGCAAACAGAGCAGAAACTGTTCTACAAATATTGTCAGTTGAATGTTTAGTACTGAACTAAATAGTGCATCAAAATACAAGTATGTTTCAACTAAACGTACTCTGAGATCTTCAATTTAATTAAACAGTTACGAATCTTAACTAGCTGCATTGCAGTGCTCTAAGAAAATATTGTGTAGAGACCAGATGGATACAGACTGTCATAACAATAACTATATTGTAATTATCAAGGAGAAGAATGCCTTTGGTCAAATGGGCAGAAATATAATAAGTTTATACATTTGTTTTAATCACATGTTTCGTTGTCTATTCTGGGAGTCAAACTGTATGGCGATGCCATCATAGAGGCTATTTCAAGTACATTTACAGTACAGTATCCAAATGCTAAGTTAAAAATAGTGGATGTAGACGTAATTCAGAGAAAAAACCCATAAAACTATGTTCTTTTTTCATCACTACAAAATTAGAATGGCTATTGAAGTCTTCTGCAAAAAGTTAATGCAGAGTGAGGCCATCATGATATGTAAAATAAAAAGAACTGACAGAGCCGGTTATCTGATAAATTAATTCTTACTTAAATTAATTTAGGTTGACAGCATCAATCCAGAGCATCATCATATATGAAAGCCTAATATAGAACTACATGTATGCAACTAGATCTTAAAACACAATGTACATGTACAGTACCATATGGGTGACTTTACCCACATTTGGAAAATATTGTAAAGAAAATATATCAACAGCCATCATCTGAATACCACAATAATTAAAAGACTCTTGAACATACATTTAGTTTAATTTTAATATATTTCTGCCCATTTAAAAAAAAAAGTGTCAGCTCTTCGACGGACACCAATAATTAAATTTTACTTTTTTTTTCATTACACATGAGATCACAGTAGCATTTTGTTAAATCCAGTACAGGTCAGATGGACCAGGAATGACTGACCAAGAAAATCTTTTACTACTCTGCACTGCTAGAAGTAGTGTAATAAATCTGATATGTGACTGGTCTGACTGTATCAGGTGTAAATGACTGGTCCATAATTCAATTTACTGTTCTCAGGCCTACGGACCAGCGTGGATTTCACTACCTGGAGGTTTACATTGTACATCTACCTACATTTTTACATGTAATGGATTTTAAAGGGGTAAAAAAGGGAATTTAGGTACTGTATGGTACATTTTTTCCCAGCTCGTCACTATATGCTATGTATGAGTCATTTTGAGTGTAAAAGTCATATGGTATAAGTAATATAGCCAAGACACACCTTCATCCCAGGTAAATGGAATTATCACTTACTCCTTAAGACGAGGAACTAACAGCTAAATATTCCTGAACATATACGTTAGGACGTCTTATATGTATAATATGGGTGTCATTAACACTAGGCTAAGAGCGTAATAATACCTAACACACAATGAACATGGAAGAAACATATAGCTAAAACATGTTCCAGTCAAAGGTAACATTAGGTATTAAGGTACTATAAAACAATACCTGTTATCCATTAACTCTGGTATCGTGTGGCTTTCAAATAAACACACCTTTCCATCAACAATCAACAGGTTTACACAATAACATCTTAATACACATGTACCTCAACATATTGAAGGTAGTGCCTGTCATTGGCCAATTTACAGAAAAATAAAGCGTTTGATTGGTACTTTAATAACATCATACTCAAGGATATTTCACTCATACAACACCTTTGCATTGCAGGTATAAAAAGTGGAAAATCAAGGCAAACCTTGCAAAAACACTTCAAAGATAACACAAGTCAATGCAAAACTTTCTATAAATACTAGTACTTTAATAGGTTCAAAGATGGCCTTGAAACTGTTTTAATGTGAGATACACTAAATAGTGATCAATCAAAATAGGATAAGTAAGCGCACACGCTAACCTCTAAGCCACAGCTGCGGGCCCCAAAGAGGCCTTGTTTTAGCGATACATGTACCTGTTATGTTGGAGACACATAGTGTGATTCACTCATATAGCTAAAATCAAATCAAAGTACATGGTCTATAGATCCAAGTATATAATAAGCAGTTTGGTTCTTTGATTGATTGATTGATTTGTTGATTGAATAATTGATTGGTATGTTGTTTAACATCGTGT
The DNA here is from genome assembly GCA_030265115.1 of Mopalia vespertina. NCBI lineage: Eukaryota > Metazoa > Mollusca > Polyplacophora > Chitonida > Mopaliidae > Mopalia > Mopalia vespertina. The sequence continues at coordinate 1,977 of JAQQZZ010052568.1, read as the reverse complement.
TCAAGAGTACCCTAAGTCACCTCAAATTTTGTCCATAACAAATCCTAACTTTTTTGCTTGTTGTGGGAATTAAACAGCATGTAAATTGAACAAATTTATGTTTTCTGACAAATATTGATGCTTTCTAACTAAAAAATTCATCTTCTACAACTCAGTCACAATTTCCAAGTCTTTTAAATAGCTCCCAAAATAGTAATTTTATGGACGAATTTTAGGTGATTTAGGGTATTTCACTTTACACATAGATGTACATGTATGTATTATTAAACACTAACAACACAACCATAAAAAGTGAAGCATTTCTCTTTCTTTGAAAATAAATCTTCCACCAAACCTAAGGAAGGCAGTATGACTACATGATGTCTACATCCACTACAAGCCATACGACATGTACTTTAGTCTATTTTGGAAGCCACATGGTTTTACTAGCTGGAAGATTTGTGTAACATTATAACATGTACAAAGAACTGCAGGCACCAAGCAACTGTAAAAATATTCCCCTTAAGAGCTGCTTTTGACTTGTGGGTGAAAGCACACATGAACATGTGGCATAAATAAATGTAGGGCTTAGACCCTAAAAGTTTCCTGATAGGCCATTGTAATATACACCTGAAACTTAGTCTCTGTCTGTTGAATTCAAATCCCGTATCGAGAACTTTTAATGTGGATAACTTACATGTACAATGGACACTATGCATTTTTAGATATTTTTCTTTTTTACCATTTTTTAATTATTGTTCACTTCTTGTTACAGTACTATAAATATTAGGGAATAAATATATTTTAAATAATAAATACAGCTGGTAATGAAATTTTATTTCCATCACACTCACACAAGTGTAGTTTACTTAATTTAACAAGTTCAACTTTAATTGTGCATGTTATTTAAAGTATTTATATAATATTTTTATTATAATATAATATACATGTATGATAAATATAGGGAGAAGAAAAACGAGTTTCAGATGAAGCTAAGAAAAGTCTTTGCCTGTAAATATTTGTATACTATAAATTGAGAAATAATATGACTGGCACAGGTTTCATTGCCTACAGGTACAACATATGGGAGGTAACTCTGGTTGGTATATGCATATATGATAGCTTCATTGCCATTCAGATTGAAGTTAACAACAAATAGCAGGGGTGGAAATAGGGTTGGTGATAAGTAAATACCTGTCAAAATGTGATCAAAATTGTGTGACATTTCTATGTTAAATACATGCAGCAATAACTGATCAAATTCACAATTTAATTTTAAAATAACCGATCAAAATATTTTGCCTTATTTCAGACCCTGAATCGTAAATACCACAAGAAAATATAATGAACTTTGACTACTGCAAAAGATCTTCAAATCATATATTGTTCTGTTCAAATTAATTTTAGAAAAAGAGAAGTAGAAGATTGTTTTCTTTGTTTGTTTGTTTGATTGATTGATTGGGGTTTAACCATCCTGACACCACTGGCAACAAACAAACACATCACAAGACAAATACAGGACACTCACAGAACAATACAAAGACATCACAAACATAACGGCTTCCTGTTCCTCTTAAGCTCAGAAAGCACCAGGGCAACAGGAAGCTCCCTCCAGCCAGTTGCCACCCGCAAAAGTAGAAGAACCTAGAGGTATAAGCAGGGGCTTCGCCAAAAATCAAAAGTATGGTGTCCAAAATGGTCATTTTGCTTCACTTTTGAAGTAACTGGGTGTTCAATTTTTACAGTTTCCCATCTCCTGCATGTTAAAAGGGTGTCCAAATGAGGCAATTTTTCAATTCAGGGTGTCCATTTGGATGGGTGGATGGACACCTCTCTGCTTAAGCCCTTGGGTATAATATATTAACTGTTTTTGCCTACTGAAACATGTAAATGGAGGTAAATATTACACAAGTAGTGTAATTCCGAAAACGATAACTTCATTTTGACTCAATATTTCAGCATTTATTATGCCATCATCAGGAGATCTCCTGATGATGG
>JAQQZZ010052557.1:0-10035 GCA_030265115.1 Mopalia vespertina | reverse complement strand
CTCTGCAGTTTTTTCTGTGCCATTTTGGTGTGTAATAAAAATTTGACTAGAAATACAACAAAGACAAATTTTCTGTCATAACACTTTGCAGAGCCTCTCTTTGCCTGGTCTCGCTTAACCACTTAAGTCTCCTTCCCCGCATGTTTTCTGAAACATACGGTATTATCTGAACAGAAGAATGAACAGATGAAAATTGGAGTTTGGTGGAAACAAGTGTAAGGTGTATTGATCGTATCCCTTCGAGACACAAAAAATTACTGTTCGCTGCCTTAGTTAGCATACACAGATTTACGCTTTGCATTTACATCTACTTTCTTCACACAACGGATGTGTGAAAAGTCCACAGGGGAAAGATCTGTTAACGCTCTTCAAGTAACACGAGATATCACATTACAAAACAAAGATTTTATTATTCATTTTGGCCATAGAAAGGGAAATTTTGTTTGTACCAATGTGCTGTGCATGGGAGACCATGCTATGGTGCCTTTTAAACATTCACCAATACAACATGATTATATTACCTCTCCATATTTCCATATCATTTTTTTCAGCAAGTTTTCAATATTTCTTCTCATAAAATAACCTACGTTTATTTAGACAATTATTTGCACTATAAAGTATGTGATAGGAATTTCCACAAAATTTTCAGTTTATTCACATCTCTCTTCCTTTTCTTCTGTTTTGGACTAATTTTGTGCCCTATATAGCTACTTTATATTAAGCCTATGTTAGTACCCCCAAGACTCGCATATAAGGTAGGATTGTTTTTATAATATGACCACATGAAGAACTATTGATATATCCATGTTTGTCTAGATAGTATATTGTTTTGACACATGTATGGTGATAAATGCAAATTGTATTATTGTTTAGAACTCAATTAGACTAAATTCTCTATTTGTGAATCCATTGCTAACATTATATATACCTCACACATACACATTGTAACTGGTAACTTTTGATTACTTTTGTTGGAATATCAACGCGGAATGTCACTCACATTCCCGAATATTATATTATTTACTGTCCATGGCTATAAACAACGTGACGCCTAGAATATATGAATCTTTGTTGAATAAAATAAAAGAGTTTTTGATGAGACATTCGCTTGTCATATCATTATTATCACAAATTATCGTAATTATCTTGACGACACTTATCACATCTCTTGTGATTAGAATTAGCGACCAGCAATATAAAAAACGGAGACACGAACAAAACATTGGATTGTAAATATAAATACATGCAGTATGCTTGGGAATGGGCACTATAGGTAAAACACTTATGTCTACAGTTCAGGAATTTTGTTTTATGACAGGCCGTTTTTTTTTTTCGCTTAACCAACCTGTTGTGCTACATAATGAGACAGTATCTGTCATAATAAAGCCATTTTATTTATAATTTGCATCATTAAATATTATTTCATAACGCCATTTATCATAATTATCACTAGATTGGCTTTATCCTTTTACGTTGTGTAAATTCATCATCCGTTGATTCATAGAAAGGTATAATAATCTCGTCCAGGTATATACATCTGACATCCTAACATCATATTTATTCTTTTCTTCTTTATTTTACTTATTTACGTTTTGAGAACAATGAGAAACAATCCAAAAATACGTTTTAGTTACACTATGTCCTAAATAACTAACTGGTGCGATGGGAGGATGCTTCAAGTTCCCTGCTGCTTTCGGGGCTAAGAGGCAACCTGAAGCCGTTCTCCGTTGTATCTTTCAGTTGTGTCTTGCGATTATGCTAAAGTCTCGTTGTTTATTATAATTGACACGAGAACAGAATTTTTGGAACAAACAGCGCGTGTATAACTTGTTCGAATGTTTAATAATTATCCCATTGATGTATAGTTTGTGTAATAAAAGATTGATTAATCACTGGCAGATATTATCATATACAAATGTTATCTCACAAAATGACGTTCTCTATCCACGGACGTTTTCATGTTTTGTTAAGGAAAACCCATGTAAAAGATAAAGTATGACAAAAGTAGCAGTTTCAAAACAAGTAAACCCAATACAACAAGGTTTGGATAGTATTGTTAGTATCTCTGTGGAGAAAACTAAAATGGTCCTGACATCGGGTCTATTGAGCATATACAGATTGTTGCTATTTATCTGAATTAACTTTACATCTACTCGTAGCTTAAGGCGTACGAGCGTATATAAGGTCCACATAGATGTGACATACTAGTATAAATACTATATCTGTTATATCGCAAAAGAGATATCAGAATTTCGAACAGCACAAATTATCATATTTTAGCCATTACAACAGACAGGAGTAATTTAATATGCGCAATCATCAATGTACATGATCTATATGTATATGCAGTGATATATCTTTATGTCCAAACCATCCAGTAGGCGATAACGTTATAAATATTCCACGCATTTGTTTAATTGAAGAAACCATATTGCACAAAGCATTATATTTATATTTTTCTTGTTTAATGATATGTTTTTTTTCCGAATCATAACCAAATGGATGTTAATTATCGCGAAAAAAGTCCTGGAAGAAAAATGGATTAAACACGTGCTGATATTACGTATATAATAGTACAATAAAATTGCTTGATACAATAAACAGATTACTTTTTACGTTTTACACATATTTTTGGTACTACACTGCAGAGATTTCCGTTTGGGATGAGCACACCTGACAAATAATTTTTCATTTGTTCAACCATATTTATTTATGTTGGTCTCAGTGTCGTCCTGTACGGTATATATCAGTACGATTGTCGATTATTAGTAGGAGAAATAAAACATGTAAAAAAGGTATAGTGTTTTATTTACTCGGTTTGCTTGCTAAAACCTATGTGGCTGAACCAACGTAATTATTTTGTTTTAATTGAATGTCATTGTATGTAGGGGTATATTGTTCTCGAAGTGGATGAAACAGGCGAGCTTTATCTTCAAAACAGCCAGGAATGACTGACAAATACTCGTACTGGAGTAAACCCAAATGGATGTGCGCAGGACAAAACTAAGAGCATATGAAATACCGGAAACGCCCGACAGAGAACCACGTACGATTATACATCCTTTATCGGTCCCAACGCCCATCCTCCTCCTGCTCCAACGATAGTCCGCTTTACCTGAACATGAATTAATGGCTTGTCATTCTATAAGCTAGGACTTGTACTAGACCACCCCTATGGGAATAAACAAATCATACAAACATAATAATTGCAATGAAAGCTGGAGCCAACATTAAATGTAATTTTTTTCTTCAGTGAAAGATATAAGATCTACCCTGAAATAAATAGGCTTTGCTTTTTATTTCTTTTTTATGGTCGTTTGAGTACAAAGTGTTTTAGTTTTTTAAATAAATTACTAGGCCTTATTACTATGACAGTTGTAAGCTTACTGAAGCAGAGTCAAAATCTCGTGAAAGAAGTTATTCAGCTATCAATGTAAATTGAGAGCTACAAGTATTCTCTTATTTCTATTGATTTAACATTTTTCTCGATCTGACATGTAAAGTGTCGGTACAAAAAGTAATGAAATTACCAAATTAATTGTACAAGAAAATTAGACATTTAGTTACTAAATGGGCTGTCAATTTTCTTCTTTTTGTGAGTGCATCCAAAACATATCATGCATATTTCCCACCACAAAAAATATTCAGTCACTGAATAATTAGCCAAAATGAAGTTAAGTTCAATAAAAAAGAATTGTCACACATACTGTCAATCCGAAAACAGGCCCAAACCGTAGCTTTGGTAAACCATAAAAGACATTAAAGTCCCTTTACAACAACAGTTGCTTTACACAGAAACGTCCTCTATAAACAGGCCTCTTTTCGGTTTTGCTGGTTATCTCGGTCTATCTGTCGGAAACATTTCAGAGTTCTGTGGTAATCACGAATTCCACCAACATAGTGAACCAAAGCAGCTTGATAAGCGAAAGTCAAATTAGGGCAACTTTCTCCGGCTAGCCGTAGTGAGATTGACAAGGCCAACCAAGCCGTCCAACCAGGTCCAATTCAGCAACAGAAATCCGTACCAGTAACATGAAGTTAACAAAGCGCGATAAAAACGAAACTAGATAGCAATGTCTCGCTTACAACCAAAAAATTCACCCAATAGACTTACAGTGTAATTGTTTTCATAGTTTTTTTTGTGGCTTTTCCCACTGTAAACACATTAAACTTATAGTTTATTATGATTTCCTAAAAGAAATGTGTCCCTTTTTTTTTTTAGGAAATATAAGTATCGATAGAAGACTTCATTTTGTTAGAGCAGTGGTTTACAACAGATTAAACTGATTATGACAAGCCGTTTTATCTCTTCTCATTTTTATTTTCTACATATGTACAAATTCTTTTCAGCACATCTACTAATCAATTTCACGTGTGGAAATAATATGTGAAACAGCATTTCACATATGTAAATTTATTTTTCACATATGTAAGATCAATTATTTATTTGACATGTTGAAGATTGATTGATTGTTTGGTTGGTGTTGAGCGCCGTGCTAAGGGCATTTCGCTTATAATACGGCGATGTACTCCAACATAATTGACACTAGCACAACTATAAAATGTAAACTGTTTTGAAAAAGTTGGAAGTTAATTTTCTTCAAGTGTTCAGTTAAGATAGTATTGCTTCTCTTAAAACAAACTGCCCTAAGCCAGAGGACTACGTTGATAATTTCACTTATGTAAAGTACTTTTCAACATATGTGAAAGGAAATTGAGCATATGTAAAATAAACTTTTATTTAAAATATGTGGACATCTTTTTCACTTATGTAAAAAAAAAGTAGAGTGGACCTACATATTTGAAAAAAAAAATCATCCAAACCAACAATTACAGTCTCGTATCCTCTTTGAGGGCAATTACTTTGCGCATAAATCTTCTTCAATCGGATTGGAAGCACAGGGATATTAACGTTTACAGTAAGACCCGTGTACACAGGGGTAAGACCCGTGTGTAGACTGTGTTTAACTGATATAGTTAAAAATGTGTAAGCTTGGTCGGAAATAGTCCTTGTGTCACTAGCCTATCGACCTTTCATTTGGGAGCCAAGGTTAAGACATGGGTGTATTAACCTTGGCACATTACAAACCTTTATTGTGTTATCTGAGTCGAATAAGGACACATAATCTTGTCCCATCTGAGGTTTTCCCCTATATCCACCGGCCAATGAAATAAGCCGATTCAAGGACACTAGGAGTCTACGACCGAGGGAAAATAATGAACTGAAAGCAGTGCTCGAAATCAACTTATAAACATGATCAAGAGCAGGGTTTCTGTTCACAGTTTAAATAATATCCAAATCCAGTCGTTCTATTTTTTGGAGTCTCATTTTGTAACGATCTAGTACCATTTAGCTTGAACAGCGCAGACGGGCTGTAGGCCTACGCAAGGCATGGAGGTAACACGGCGACGGTTTTAATCAAATGTTGGAGTTTTAATCAAATGTTTGAAAAGAACTATCAAAACAAATACACGCGACTGTTGTGCGATAGAGCGTCGCTGAAAGGCTGGGGTCCCACGATTTTGGGTGTATGCTGCCAATAGAAATCCAGCATTGAGGCTAGGCCAGAACACAAAAAAAAGCCATTAAATGTCGCATGGTATCTCCCCAGCAGTTTATATATAGATATACCATGTGTTCGGATGATCAATACTGCTCTACAAGGTCGGTATTCAAAACATAGTCACTAATTTGGACGCGGCTAGGGCATGTCAACTAGAACATTACGAGACTGACGTGCCCTATACATAAAAATGTACTCATGTAGCAGTTTTTCAGACTAGATGTGGCGATGCTATATTACAGGATGTTAGAGTTTACAATACCTACCACAACGTTTAACATAAATTTGCTAAAATCGACGTTTTGTACTTCACTTATAAAATCATGGGCCGCAAACGTTTTCCCGAATTTCCACAAAAAGTTAGAAAAGCTTGAATAGCCCACTATGCCCAAACACGTTGTGTAAATAACTGTTAAATGTGTTTTAATGGGGGCATAATTTATATCCTTATTGTGTTTAGATTTTTGTATATTCTTGATCCTTCTAAACGAACGTCTTAGACTTCAATTGCCATCAGTTTTAATTAACGTTAATTTTATTATTATTATAATTGAATTACTATGAAGATACTTCGGCGATAAGAAAGTTTTGAATATTTAATGAACCTGTATTTCTATATAACAGCAGAACTGAAACAAATAATGGCCAAGTAGCGTTAAACTCTGCATGTATATTTGGAACTCTAGTCTACCATACTTAATTTCACGCTTGTCAAAGTGTGCAAATATTCATTGCGTGCCAATAGTCAATGAGTTTGGTGCAGCCTTATCTAAACTTAATCCAATGTAAAGGCATCGAACGAGTAATTGTTCTAAGTTCTTCAACCAATATCAGGTATGGTTGCCATGCTTTATATTTAGTAGATCATTTAGATATCGACTCACTGGTGCATAGAATTCAGTTGTCCGCATTTTACTGGACAATACTACTATAAAAGCCCAGCAAATATATAACAGGTATGTTCTTGACTAAACGAAGTAGACTAGATACATTAACTATTTTGGATTTCGCACAAAAGAAAAACACGTTGTATTTCACTTATGTTCTATGTAACGAACGGGAAGCGTGTTGTTCATGTTTTGTTGGTGGGTTTATAAAATACTTTAAAACCTAGATAAATCATGCTAAGTTTGTCATTTATAAAATCACTCCAATCAAAAACATGCGAGAAAATGAAATCTGAAATGCGAGTTAGCCAGTTATAATTGTATGAATACCAGGGTGATTGATGGGCTTTTTCATTTATATATTTAGGTTAATTTATAACTGAGTCGATGTAAAAGAAATAATTTCAGCTTAACTTGTTCAAACTTTCTTAACAAAAGTTAAGAGATTTTTAGCCCACATTTTAGCCCTTCCTTTAAAATCTGTTAGCTTGTAGTTATAGCGTTGATACCTGACGTATAAACGGGGACACGAACATGGGGAATTGAGGCGTTATTAAGAATGCTATTACCCATGTGAGTGCGTTATACATCATAATGAGTTGCGCAATGCCAAAGTGTCCTAAAATTCTTAATAGACTATATATTTTGTATTGCGAGATGAATCTCAGCGTCAAGGGGTATAGCGCGTTCGTTAATTTTCTTGTTTATTACAGAATCAGACGACAACAAAAGGGAGTTAGAATTCAATTTTTACGTTTTGCCATCCCACACTTAACCTGCTAAGATATATCATTAAATTATCTCCGGTGGATTTTGTTGCTGCATCAGAGCCTCTCCTTGAATAAATATTTGGACTCGTCCGATTAGAATGTTGTGAGCGCGTGTCAGAAGACAGATCGGACTGTGCCAATATTTTTCATCACAGGGGCCTTACGCTATGAGTTAAGTTTTTAAAACAACGATTGATCGATAAAAATAAATGTATTTAGTAAATGATTTTGTGTAAAATAGAATAGAACTAATGTTATTTATAGCTAAAAATAATAAGAATTTAAGAACAGCTATATTTAACACTAAAAACCTCTGTAGGATTAACGACATCTTTCGCGAATGTGAAGGAATCATAGAGTATAAAACTGACAATTTGTTGAATTGTTATTAAAGAGGATTAGAATTATATTATATTGGGAAACATCTGTAAAGAAATCTCTGTTTTGTGTCACTCTGTGCATATTTACACAACATAAATTAACTGTTATAATGTTGTACTTATAGGCTTGGTTTGTGCTCATGCACGCATTACGCGCTGTCACGGATACGACAACCATATTGCAATCTTGTAAAAGTTATCCATACTGCAAAAGTAAATTTTGAGCTTTTGTTTTTAATCAGCTAAGTAAAATAAACCTGAGAATCTTCTCCTATGCTAGCACTCGGCACGACTAAAGACAGTTTGTTTGGAGCGCAGCAGTGATATCTTTACTGGATACTAGAGAAAGAATAATTTTCCAGGGCCAATTGATCGATCACTGAAAACCAATCAACCGCCATTAATTCCAGCCACTGGTTCAATGGCTTTGCTATGTACTCGCATAAACCTAGTTTTCAAGCCTCTCATTTTCTTTTTAATGTCTGTCCTAAACTTTACAGCAGGATTTGTTTCCACGGAAAGCCCACATTTCAAGTTAAATAAGCAAATGTGAGTTTTAAGCGACATATGACCTACCTCAAAACGTTGTGTTGATAGCTTCATAATCTGATAACATTTGTGGACTTCTTTTCGTCCGTATGCAAACTTTAAGGATGAATCTAGAACACATGTCACTGTTATAACAACTATCCTACCGCTTGTACTAACAATTCATACGTCATACAATCAGATTGCCATGTTAAAACACAAGCGCTCTGTACGTGATGTTGTCTTCTTATACGCATGTCTAAGTGACAATTTTCCATGTGAGTTTTCGCTTTGTATCCACTTTCGAGAGTGAACCATTTCCGATCGAAGAGTCTTGATGGTCGTAGCATCTATGTGTGAGGAGAATAGCATGGTAAAATATTCCGTACGTCGGAAATGACACGATAGCCAAGGAACACAGCTGCCCTAATTACTTCGCATGTATTGTACATCGACAGTTCTGTTTAAATGTATTGCATGCTCCTTGTATTAATTTAAGCCTTTGAGCCTAACATTAAATAGCCTGATAATGTATTGTATATTATTATTTAATCTTTCTCTTTTCAGATCGGTTCCACAAAAGAAGCAACTTCGATGTAAAACTGCATAAAGATCCTTTTCTTACCAAAAAACTAAACAGTATAAAAACAACAAGATTTATCATCCTTCATTATATCGCCACGATGAACGGAACATTTCTGTCTGAAGGCATTACAACACGAATGTTGAACTCATCACTGGAGTTTGGTCACGGCCCCACATGTGACATTGTACGTAATCTGTCTTCAGAAAAAACAAGGATCAACAAATCCCTAGACGTGAATTCATCGGAATCATATGATTATAAAGACGACTATCTGAATGAAAGATTTGATCAAATACTTTATTGCAGCTATGAAGATACTTCGGCTATAAGAAAGTTTTAAATATTTAATAAAACAGTACTCTTTATAACAGCAGAACTGAAACAAATAATGGCAAAGTAGCGTTAAACTCTGCATGCATACTTAATTTCACGCTTGTCAAAGTGTGCAAATATTCATTGCGTGCCAATAGTCAATGAGTTGAGTGCGGCCGTATCTAAACTAAATCCAATGCAAATGCATCGATCGAGTCATTGTTCTAAGTTCTTCAACCAATACCAGGTATGCTTGTCATGCTTAATGTTTAGTAGATCATTTAGATATCGACTCACTGGTGCATATAATTCAGTCGTCCGAATTTTACTGGGCAATACTACTATAAAAGTGTTGAAACATAGCCTAGCAGCCGGACATGGAATCCGATATATTGAGGAAGACAGAAACCTAAGACGCCTTTACAGGAATGCTTCTGTATTCAGCAAATACATAACCGGTATGTTCTTGACTAAACAAAGTAGACTAGATACATTAACTATTTTGGATTTCGCACAAAAGAAAAATACGTTGTATTTCACTTGTGTTCTATATAACGAACGGAAAGCGTGTTTAACTGTTCATGTTTTATTGGTGGGTTTACAAAATACTTTAAGAGCAAGATAAATCATGCTAAAAAATGTAAGTTGTCATTTTTAAAATCACACCAATCAAAAACATACGAGAAAATGAAATCTGAAATGGCAATGTTCTTAGCCAGTTATAATTGTATGAATACGAGAGTGATTGGGATTTTTCATTTATATATTTAGTTTAATTTCTAACTGAGTCGATGTAAGAGAAATAATTTCAGCTTAACTTGTTCAAACTTTCTTAACAAAAGTTCTACTAGCCTTGGTACCTGACGTATAAACGGGGACACGAACATGGGGAAGTGAGGCGTTATTAAGAATGCTATTACCCATGTGAGTGGTGTGCTCATACCTTATTACTTTTCCTATACTCTGTTACTGTAGAATATTGTGTTGTCTGTCATCTATTCATAATCA
>JAQQZZ010052547.1:0-10035 GCA_030265115.1 Mopalia vespertina | reverse complement strand
GCGGGCGAGCTGTAGAGGGAGGAGGCCTGATGTCTACCTCCATCCCTTCCAAGGCATCAAAGCGGTTTGCCAGAGCAGCCTGCTCCAACCCAACCTTTTCCAGCAAATGAGATCATTCCAGTCCACTGTTTGTCAAGCTTGAGATTTTACCACTATGTCAATACAACCTTATTGTTCAATGGCTTTAATTCGTGAGTTGTTCTATCATCCTCAGAAGTTGCCTCTTGATATAAACTCTTTATTTCCCAAAACTGATAGCACCGACATCATACAAAAAATAATTTTCTCAATCTGTATCGACCAAGTTATCTTTAAGTTTCAGACTAGAGCAACGAGAGTGGAATAAGCTTCATACTCTCTGCAATTTATACCTCATTTTAAATGTCTCCCTATTTATTGCATATGTATGTTGCTGGTCATATTATGTGATGTTGGCCTGCAACGTTATTTTGACCGGCTACATTTTGAGTTACTGCCCTTTGAACATAAATCCATTATTAAGATTGAAAATCCTGATTGCGATTACGGAGATTTATGTTTCAATCAGTATAAGAGAACAAATCACTTCTGTCCATAAACTTTTTCTGGGTGACTGACAAGCCCATAAACGGGGCCACATGGGTTGCCGCCCCCTACATTATTTGTCAACTATTTGCTAAATACGTGGTAAGACAATGTAGCAAACAATGTGAAATTGGGAAAACTGTCATAGACTTATTTCTTTCAAAATTAACATCAGGTGTCTTATTATATTTGATTAATCCCTTAATCAGTCTCTGTTGAGGCCCTAAATGCATTCATTTCTTTTTTGATGGTGTTTTGTTGGACACAATTTGCCCCTGGCTATACATGCACGCCATTATTGGAACATTTTGAGGTTATATTGGTCATGCTGAATAAGTATATTATTTAAAAATTGTGTTTACTTCTCGAATGTATTTGACGTATCAAGGGCAGTTCCACGGGTCGAGTCACACTCCAGAGGATCTGTGATACATAGATAAACACGGGTTACTACTCGATCGTGTTAATTAAAGCGAAGAAATGAAGATGAACACAAGGGTAAACAAGAAGATTAATTTGATAAGCCAAACGTACACAGAGAAAGTGTTCACCAGGTAGCTATAATGTCATTTAGTAAAGATACCGAATGTAATACTTGATATAACATACAGATTACATTATAGATATAACATAATTTCAATCATTGTTGAATAGTTTGTTTGTTTGATTGGGGTTTAACGTCGTACTTAAGGGTATTTCACTTATATGACGACGTGCCAGCACAATGGGTGACGGAAACCACCTCGACAACAAACAAAGACAAGACGGGACACATACAAGACAATAACAGGACGCAATACAGACACCACAAACAGATCGGCTTCCTGCTCCCCTTTAGCTCTGAGAGCACCAGGGCAACACGGAACTCCCTCCAACCACCCGCTTGTTGAATAGTAAAACTTCTCTCATTTGTACCATAGGCTGTCCATGGCAACGTGTTCTCTGGTCAAAATGCGTTGCCGACTGGGTATTGATGAGGTTATGAACCAATTAAAATCAAGCATATGAAATTGGACCAGAACACGGACATCTAGTATAATATCACATGGTGTATGTACGTTTGTATAGGTGGAAAGACCACGTGTTCGGATTATGTATAGACTTTTTTGTCCGCGTCGTCCTATATTGGTGACCATCCTCCGCCCCCTACCCACCCCTTCCCCCTAAAAAAAGAAAAAAAGAGAGATATAATAAAAGAATAGGAATCATGGGGTACGAAAGATATGTTTCATTGTTTAATTTTTGGTATGTGCCATGTGTATTTTTGGTTTATCTGATGCCTTACTTGCCCGTCTATCGATTCTTGTGAGTAGTTTCAATTAACCATCGCAGTTGATTCATGGGCTTTGTATCAAATGAAAATGGTAACATAGAAACTATTCTAACGATTGCACGAAACAAAAAGGGTTCTTGAATAGTTGAACTACTACAACCGATCATCAGCGTAGTTTCCACTTAGTTTGCCAACCCCAGCATGTTAAACATAGATGAAGATGTTACCCTTTGATTTTAGCTGTAAAATATATAAACTCGAATATTCTTAATTAATGTTTCAATGCAGCGGACTATAAGTCAATAGCTATAACTCAAAACCTTCCAGGATCAGGCGCAAAGAAAAATTGAAACCAAACCAATCAGTTAATGTATCACCGATCTTTCGGATGTGTCTTTCTGACGATTCACCGAAAGGAGTAATCAGGAGTCATTTAATATTTACCTCAAACGTTGCGTTACTTCGCATCGAATCAAAGGGTTTTTGTGTGTTTCATTTTGCAAAGTTAAACGGACAAACTTACTTGTGAGCCTTTCGATGTCACCCTATATATTCATTCATTATGTAACCTCAAATGGGATATGCACAAAATCTAAATACCAATATACACTAATGGTAATATGAAGAAAAAACAACCCCATACAGTATGTAACCTCAAGTGCTACGAAAACAGTCATCAATATTGCAGTTGACAGGCCCGCATCCGTGACTTAGTTAGTGGCTAACGTGTTTACCTAATAATCATACTTCGATGTACCGTCTAAGGGTTCGAGTTCGCCTATCGACCATCAGGTATATGAGTGAATCCGGCAATCACTGGGTCGGTTGTTACGAGATTTCCTCGCCGTTTTCTATCATATTTAAACAAGGAACAGTGCGAAATGCACATTCCGTCATCATATACCATGCAGTCATAGCGTGGTCCGGGGGTATTTATACCGCTGTAATTAGCAGCCAACTACAACCGATCAGTTTACGCCATTTTAGCGAATATCACTACATTCAAAATGGTCCTGGTTGACAACCAAACGGGCTGTACACAAGACAAGGAAGTCAGACGGCCTCGGTTTTAATCAAATGTCCATTGAGTAGGACCTTAAACCCGAATCAAACAAACAAACCTTTTTGACATGTGCCTTTACAACTGTTTAAAAAGTGTAGACGAAATGTAAATACCAATACTTATCAACAATAATAAACAGATCCACGTATACATGAACAGGTTTTAAAAAAGATGACTAAACATCCTTAAAATTTATTGGCTAATGTACTTTACACGTAATTTATTTAGATTAAAAGATTACTCATGTTTTAAACAAATTTCATATCCCACATAGCGATGCTAACCGCTTTATTGAGAGCGAGACATTTATACTCATCGTTGATATTTTTTTAAATTAGCCCTGGTATTCCGGGACCTATGTAGTAACAAGAGTCCGTCCGAATATTCGCTTGCAAGTGACGGGGCCAACAAGGGGTAATATGGGGGTACATATGCCACCGCGGCTCGGGAAATATATGTCTGGTCTCTTGGAACCTGGTAAAGCTATAACAACCTCTATATAAGACAGAAGGCCCTATCTACTGCAAACGTTTTGAATAAAATCTAAATACCAATATACACTAATGGTAATATGAAGAAAAAACAACCCCATACAGTATGTAACCTCAAGTGCTACGAAAATAGTCATCAATATCGATGTAAAATATATAGTTTTTAATTACAGTAACCCAAGCGACCTATTTATTAACAAACGTTTGTATATTTGCTTAGACGTGCCAGGGACAAGAGGGGGCAAATATACACGTCGCCTTGTAACGTCTGCCATTGTCCCTCACTCCCCTCCCCTAAATCTCTTGCCACATTGGAGATTTTTTTTTAAATGGATATACACGATGGTCGTTGCAGAAATAAAAAAAAATACTGTGTCGGCGTGTAAAATAATGCGAGCAATAAAAAAGGGCTATAACTAGAATCGAACATGCGTGGAATTTAAACGTGTTAATTGTATTCCGCTCACATTTTCCGAGAATTAATATCCTGCTAAAAAGTCAAACTTTGCCCATCAGCCTTCGGATGTTGACCAATCAGCGGCGATGTGGCCAGCACACACATCGGTGTTCAGGTTATACGGAAGTTAAGTTTTTGTTTACAGTACACCTGAACCGACTGAACGTCGCCGAAAAGCCTCTGGGCATAGGTATAGTTTTCTTAAACCAGAATCTTGATAGCATTATTGCTAACGTTGCATCGGATCGGGGTAAATAAGCCTGATCTCTGGGGAAACAGGGTACTGCTAATACTTTCTACCTACTTACTGAAATTTTGTTTAAAACAAATTGTGTACGAAGTCTCTTGATTAATCTCTATGAAATATTTAAATAACCTAAGGATAAAACCTGAGTTCAAACTTTTAAGCTGAAGGAGGTCACTTCATTGAAGCGAAGAGGGTTAATTAATTCTGGATACAGGACCAGTTAACCTTGACGTACATTCCCTTCAAAGGGTCATATGGATTAAACAGATTAGTGGTGCGTTTTTTTTTATCTGTATCATCTGTAAAGTTGATTAAACTAAATTTATTACGGTGAAAATATGAACTTATATGTCACCATTTCTATCAGTATTAAATTTTAAGCATCTTTTAAATACCGTATGAGCGGGTCACTCATAGTAAAAAAAAAACTTCTTTCGACTTGTGAATATATTTGCCTTAATATTTACGTCTTCTACGAACTTTCATTTACTGTGCTTACATCCATATAGCCTAGCTAATTAGAGGTCAATATCACACAGAAGTCTTATACATACAATCCTTTTTAAGCTTCACTCGCTGAGCAGTAAACAAATATAGCAAAAACACAGACAGGCTGCCCTCCTGATATCACTATTATTCCCAGTGATGAATTTCGCAGGTAACTTAAACTTTTGACTCCAATGTAAAATATGCATGATGATTCAGCAATTTGGTTCATTTTTAAAAACTAAGAAGATTAAGCCTAGAAAGAAATTTATCAGTGCAAAAGGCGTATAAATCACTTATCGTTTATAACATGGCAATTACGATCTCTCGAGATATCTTTAGGCTAAAATCTATTAAGATACATCTGTCTGGTACATGAAATGATTCATCGTTTTTTATTTATTAATAAAACAACCTTGTTCCAGTGTGATACATTTTCAGAAATATACAGTTTATAATCACCTGATTTCTAATACATTATCTATACACATATACAATGTCTATGGAAAACCCATAGACGATACAAATCCTTCTTTCGTACATTGGAAAGACATGATGAAAGACAAGTAACACAGACACCTAAAAACGTCTTCCCGGGCCCGCGGCTTAGTGGTTGGCGAGTGCGCTTACTAATCCTACTTCGATGTACCGTTTACAGGATCGAGTCGTCTGTTGAACCTCCGGTATATGAGTGAGTCACACGATGTGGCTCTGGCAATCGCGGGGGCGGTTTTACGAGGTTTCTTCTCGGTTTTCCACCACAATTAGGCAAGAACAGTGTGAAGTGGACACACCGTCTTCATATAAGTGAAATATCCTTGAGTACGACGTTAAACCTCAATCAAACAATCAAACAAATAAAAATGCCTTCCCAAACCTGTAAATTTTGTTGAATAAACATCTATTGCCACACCATTATATTATTTATCTTCCATGGAAGATTTGTTTTCACAATAACTTGCTTATGGTGTAGTATACAGATATAAATATCTTGGCTGTAAGGCTGATTCTGTTGGAAAATTGAAAAATGCTTATTAAGAGAACAATGAATATGGCGAAAGAAACGAATTAATTGGGGTTTAACGTAGTACTCATTGGCATCGTCCACTTGCCACCTAAAATGAAAACAATATTTTTAAACACTTTTTAAACAGCTTTATTCTTCAGTTATTTACAAATCGTTCTCTTGAACTGAGTATATCACATGCATATATCCAATCGTAAGTTGAATCTTGGCTTCAAAGCGACCTAATAACTTGGCTTATTTACTTGATATCGAAATTCAAAATGCTTTGATCATCTCTCTCTCACTTTAAACTCACTAGATTTATCCTTTTAATGACTAGTGGGTGTTGGGAGAGTGCATTCTACTGCCCTTCTACTCTCGCGGTGAGCTAGAGTCAACAAGTTTATGATGTCTTTTTAGAATGTATTGGAGTTTTACTGGGTTGTCCTTGTCTGTGACGTCTAGGGGCTGAATCGGCCTGATATGAGTGGCATTACCTTAAGTACTACATCAACCACCACTCAATCACACCATTAATGAACTATGGGATAGTGTCAAATCGTGATATACATACTAAAATACACCATAAACTTGATGTTCAAGGGTCATCCCAGTCCTACGTCAATGTCACGAAGAGAGTTTCTGTGTCTGTTGCGACACATACCTTCCTTACGTGGCCAATCAGTGATGAACGACCTTCTGCTGTTAACGTGACCACATGACAAATGAAAACCGCTACATCCACGTAAACTGTTACATAAACGCAAACTGTTACAAAAAAGCAAAACAAACAAAATAATAAATCAGACAATCAAACAAAAACTAAGATCTGGCCCAAAGGTTCGCCCTTTCAAGGCCACAAGGGGCGTTGTTCAACCGGTTCAGTTTGAACAGCCGATCAGTGTAATTAACATAATTAAAACCACCAACAAGCAAGTCCCTTGCATCAGAGCCGGTTGCTCTAGCAAACCGCTTTGATGCCTTGGAAGGGATGGAGGTAGACATCAGGCCCCCTCCCTCGACGGCTCGCCCACGTCTGCATTCTCGAGGGTGGCCCAATGACAACCACCCTCGGTTAAAAGCCAACAGAACACATAGTGCTGGTGGCTCGCCAAAACGAACAACTCGTCATCGATCTTTATGAATAATTTTAAATAACTATATCTGACATTATTTTAAACACGATATTTTCAATTTTTAGGTTCAAAATGAATATTTGATATTTTGACAGGTTTTATGAAAATAAAAAATATTTATCTGTTGTGTTGCATCTGCATCTTTGACCCTTATATATAGATGAAGTATCTGAATGTATTAGTAAGCAGGCAAAGATACCGTAGTATACACCTAGTATCGAATTTCATTGATTAAAAATCAATTTAAATTAACAAAGGACAGAGTTGTTAATATTGATGTATTGAAAAGAGCTCATGATAAACAACAGCATGCTTATCAATGTCGACGATATTCTCAAACCATACAGCTTAAATCATTATCTCTTTCGACGAGACATTGGTTCTAATATAATGACAAGCCACTAAAGTTGGGATTAACGCTGTATTTTGTTGTGACTGACGTCATTGTCACGGGGACTACTTTTCATTCCTGGAAGAAAAAAAGTTTGAATTGACTGAAGGATACGGTAAGATAAAGTACAATTTCGCGCACTGTTTATCCCTCGTTAGTAGCCTTCGCATTGAATCGCTAATACTTAATTTTTCATTCGTTAAATTTAGAATAATGTGAGGTTAACTGCCTGACGATTCTCTTCCCGTCCCACTGTTTACGGGGGGATACGTGACAACATCAACAAAAATATTTCAAGATACAATCGAGTGATTTACAAGGCCCATCCATTTTTTCCTCTGTTAAATTTGAAATCAATGGCACCGTCTGAACATATACTTATTCTAACGTCGCATTGGTTAGTTTTTCTTTTTTAAATATCAGATGCCTTTAGCCACTAATTCTAGTTTGAGTTCTGCATCGACCTAGTTGGAATGTCGACACTGTCTCCACTGCCTTGACCTTGAGATCGAGCTCAACGTGGCGATTTGTTTTCTCCAAACACAAGTAAACAAAAAACACAGCTACAGGAATGTGTCAAGCAAATTTAATTACCTGACAATAAGGCCATTTTACTAAAGCACTTTTGAAGATTTATCTGTAAAAAATCCTACATCCTCTCCCGGAGGCAAACTAGACCAGGTAGGCCCAACGGGTCAGCGTACGTACGTGCATCTATTACGCGTTGAACTGGAAATTGGATTAGTCATTTTGGATTACAATTTTAAATTAATTACCTAAAAACAGTTATATATAAAACTTGAGAAATTAAACCACTTGTTAACAAGGATCGCACTAGATACGAATAATAGATCTCCCCGGATTGATAAAAGTTCGCAGTTTGAAAGAAAAAGACTTTAACGGATCACGTTTTCGAGTTGTACGGACTTGTTGACTATCATGACAAAACATTGAATAATACCGATAAAAATACGGAGCCTTGGCAGCATTGAAATTCACTTTGATTCCAGTTAACCTGCATGTGTACCGCATTCACATCGGTATTGAATCCTCTCGCCATACATGTTGACTGATTTCAGATTATGGCTGGAGGAAATTTTCGCAACCAAGCACTGACAAATAACTTTAATAGAGGAAAACCAAATCCTGCTAGTATTGTATACGTTGAACCATATTAGCCATGCATATAGTTGCCCACTTTTTATTTAACTGAAATATAGAGAGCGAGGAGTAAATATGAGTTAAAAATTTGTTTTATCAAATCGATGGGAGCCTCCAAGTTTGACCAAAGATGCGCATTCACAATATAGTTATTTGATAACAGACAAAATGTAAAGCTAGAAATGGCAGAAATCCGGGAAGAAAACATATTTAAAAAAAATAAAAATATTATTGTTCTCTTTATGTGCAGTACTATTTCGTAAAATTCGTCAAAGCTGATAAATTTAACCCGAGTTTAAAGGGGAGCATAACGTCATTGTAAAAATATGAATTTTGTATTCAAGGGAGACAATTACCTCTAGGCCCAAAGCCCACCTCAATTTTTCAAGTTTTATGAAATTTGGCCTGAGAATTGGCCAACTTGGCCATATACAACAACATATCCAGAGTGGTTCATCTCTGGTCTACGTGATCGGCATTTACTGCTGGCGACTCGTTGCCTAACTCTGAGGGTAGTGGGTTCGAATCCCTGACTGGTTTCAACCTGCAAAATGTTCTGTTTAAAATAACGAAACAATATTTGATAAAGTTTCGATGAGATTTGTACTTTGCCTTGAAGCTTTGAAACTATCCTAAGCGTATTATTAATTCGATCAGGTGGTGTACTTTGCTTATTTTGTTGTGTTGAAAAGAGCTCATGATAAACAGCATCGTTCGAGTTGAAGTCATTGTAAAAAAAGATCATTATCATTTTCCTCGAGACTCCATTTATAATGGGATTAACGCTTTATGTACTTATAGCACTTACGTTATTGCCAAGGGACTAATTTTTATTACTTCAAGAATACAAATTGACGTTAAGATAAAAGGTAATTTGGTTTATGTACCACTATATAATGGCCCCAGGATATAATCGCGACTAATTCATCTATAAATTTTTAAATTTTGTATAACTTTATCGGAGAAACGTGACTACTTAAACGGAACTGTTTTCATACTCTTTTCGAGTGATTTGCAACGCTAAACCCTATTTTGGCCGAAGATTTATTTGTTAGATTAGGGTTGTAACGCCGTACTCAATGGTTTTTCACTTATATGTCACCGGATATAGTCCATTTTACACAATAACTTGCTTAAATACAGCGAAAAACCGCCCCAGCGATTGCTAGAGTCACTCGGTGTGACTCAGTCATACACATGTGGTCAACAGACGCACTCGAGCCATTGAGCGGTACCAGGAAGAAGGATCTGTACGCCAAAAGGCTAACTGCCGAACCACGATCACCGGCCCTCCGCCGAAGATAAACACGAGACTCCCAATTCATATCGGATCAGACTTGGACACTTTCCGTACCGGCACAGTTATCTCTGAGGTAAATGGAAGCAATAATATTACACGAAAACGTGTCATGTTAACCGCCGGGTTTTTTTATGCGCATGCGTGGAAATGAACCAAAGTACTCCGGGGATTTATAACAAAAAAAAAAAACCCAACACGCCAATCAAGCCAGTTTCTTGGGTAAAATCATATTTAAACAAAACACCGCTCCTTTCTAATGTATCACTTGTTGCAAATAATACAAATTTAGTCCTCTGTAAGTAGTTTAATAATAATGTAGCTCCAATGACGCCATTATGTAAACACAAGAATAGCCTTCAGACATTAACAATAAACACGTGGATAACTCAGTCATATCCCATGAAAGGTAATCCATGCGGGTTACCTCCCTTGATTGCCATTAAAAATGACCCAATATTCG
>JAQQZZ010052536.1:0-10035 GCA_030265115.1 Mopalia vespertina | reverse complement strand
TAAATAAATAAATAAATAAATAAATAAATAAATAAATAAATAAATAAATAAATAAATAAATAAATAAATAAAAAATATATATAAATAAATAATTGAAAAAATCAATCAATCAATCAATCAATCAATCAACCAGCCGACCAGCCAACTAATTATTCAATCAATCAATAAATCAACCAATCAAATAAATAAATGATTGAATAAATATATTATTCACAGTAACTTATTACAGCATTACATTTATCTGTCTTCATCGGACCAGTCAATACTAGCAATTATAAAATGACTAAATTATGACAGATAATTGAACCTATACAGGGTATTACATAATACTGTTAATGATACTTATTTATCAATGGGTTTCTGTTGTTTATCACATGTCTATTACATCGCCTCAAAATCTATGCCTTGGAGTATACAGAATTTTTTTTTACGAGGAACTGTAACAAAGCCGTTCTCTTAAAGAAGATAAAATCGCCGACAGATGGCGTTATCACAAATATCAAAAACTGTCTGTTTTTCGCTGCAGATTTAAGCAGCAGCAATCAAAGCCTAGGTTCCATAACTGATAGTAATAGGCACATCTGTTTCCGAAATGTCCTTAAGGGATATTTATACGATTGTTGAATACATTGTTGTGTTAAACATTAATGCTTGGCATATCAAAGGTAAATAAATAATATTTAAATATACCTCTTGACATCATTAATTGGTATCTCTCTACAAATCGAATATAATTTTTTTTAAGCTGATTTTAAATTTGTTGCCAACATGAACATATATCGGCTTCTAAAAAATTGATTAATGTACGTTTTAATGGCAATTCAGGTTATGTGTGTAACAAACTTTTCATGACAATTCAGGTTATGTGTGTAACAAACTTTTAATGACAATTCAGGTTATGCGTGTAACAAACTTTTAATGACAATTCAGGTTATGTGTGAAACAAGCTTTTAATGACAATTCAGGTTATGTGTGAAAAAAACTTTTAATGACAATTCAGGTTATGTATGTAACAAGCTTTTAATGACAATTCAGGTTGTGTGTGTAACAAACTTTTAATGACAATTCAGGTAATGTGTGAAACAAACTGTTTTCTTACATACAGATCTGTTTCTTGTTAAAATGGACAAAAGTGACACATGACACGAAGAAGCTGACATAAGCTCAACCGTCCCTATTTTCAAATGCTGAACTCACATATGTACAAAACTGCAGTAAACACAAATAAGCCAGGAAATGGAGATTTGTGGATACGATATATGCCTGCTGATCATTTATTTAGAATCGTCGTTAGAAGAAATTCACCGATTAAGCTGTCATATGAGGGAACAGTGTGAAATAGACAATATGTCGTCTTATAGGTGAAATACCCTTGAGTACGACGGTAAACCCCAATCAAACAAATAGACTAACAATCTTTGCTATGAAAATATCCACAAAAATAACCCATCAGCATAAATCGAAACAAATGCGTAATTAATTGTTATAAGCTAATGCGAGATGGCGGAGCACGCCAGGCTATATCTAGATTTCATATAAATTTATAAAAAAAAAACCTCTACTACAATTATGAAAATATCATTGTAGTAATGTTGTTTATTTCATGAATATCACCAAAACAGGTATCTGGGGGTATATGTGATGGCAACATACCTAGTAATACCAATATGAATTGCCTTTCGGTCGAATTCATGCCTGGAACTAACATAAAGTGCGCTTCGCGAATCAATCTTTAAATGGCGAGGACTAGGTCTTTATCCGCCTACCTGAGGAGCGGAGGAAAGTAGCTATTTGAGACGACCAAGTCATTAGGTATGTTTGTGCTGCTTTCAAACTAATTACTAGAGAAACTCTTAAAGGACAATTCGCTGTCATCCGAGATATCTGCCGGTGGATTTAACCGCGTCATCAGCCATTCTGCACGAATAAGCAATATTTAACTCTCCATGGAGTCGGTCGTGTTGATCCACATACGCGAGGAACACGACGAGATACCGCCAACCGAGCGCAGAGAAACGGCGTAGTCACTGCAGAGATCCGCGGAGTAAACCCAACCCGATTTCCGCACATCAAGGTAAAGCAGGAAACCACCTACCGGTAAAGATATTAAACGTTTTAGCGAAGACGCAGAGGGACGAGCGCGCGAGAGAGGAGACTGTGGCTTTGGCGAGGATTATACACTCTTAAAATGATTTTTGTATCACATTGCTGATAGAAACTGGATCTGAACGCTATGGCTGCATCCAATTTGATCTGATTACAAGGTAAACAGCCTTGCTTATCGCGACGAGTTTAGCCTACAAGTAACAAGATATTGGAATCGGCTTACAAACCACTGTTAGGTAAACTTCCTAACAATCCCATTCATTTACACTTCCCACATACATCTTATATTGTTGCAAATTTACACAATTCATTGCGATAATATTGTTGCTTGGCTTTTTGACTTCAGTTTAATTTTATTTCACGAACATGGCGGTGTGCATGCAGTTCAAAGAGTGAGGGAAAGTGGACAATACATGTGAGCTTCCCGTTGCCCCTACAGTCTCGGGTACTTCACAACCAGCTACGCCTCATATACACTGATAATGTTTCTATATATGCCTTGACATGCACACTAAATGTTTTTCTTGTGTGTATTTCTACAAATTAATCACACTGGCTCAGGGATGTCGATTTATTAAAACCGATGAATCATCTTATGTTCTAGACTAACCCCCAGAGACAAGTTTCTTAATAGATCTTAATCTCGATATCTTACGGGTAACTTCTAGACATCTCGAGATAAGATAATAACCATGTACATGGTATAGAAATTATGTTATAAATATGTAGCAAATACGATATTCGGTTGAGGTTAAGTATAAATCAACCTGCAAACTGGTATTTAAAAGAAATAGAAATGAACCAAATGATATGTCGGAGTAAAGAATGAGAGCTACAAGTTGTCTGGCTCAAATGCAGTGTCTTTTTTGTATGCATAGGTGTATCGCCAACTTTACATGTTTACACAAGTCATAATTGTAAGTTTACAACAGCTGACATTTCTTATCATGCTTTGCTTACAACATTTCACTTATCAATGGACATACTCAGTCCCAATAATATTCCATTGATTTTTCCATTCGGATAAACAGGGAATGTAATGTAACGCACGAAAAAAAGAGAAGACCGACAAATGCTTATCAGCACATCTCAAATTTCTGCCACACGTTTGGAGTAACGCTCCACAAATCGTTGTTTTAGATATCGTCTTCAAAGCTAGTTTGCTGCCACTGAAAGACAAGGTCTTGATCCTTCTTAGAAAAAAGAAATCGTCAGTATCTTTAGTGTAAGGTTTATATCAACAAGATGTTCTCTTAGCGATTGCAAGCGACACCTAGTTTCCA
Organism: Mopalia vespertina; assembly: GCA_030265115.1. NCBI lineage: Eukaryota > Metazoa > Mollusca > Polyplacophora > Chitonida > Mopaliidae > Mopalia > Mopalia vespertina. The sequence continues at coordinate 6,646 of JAQQZZ010052536.1, read as the reverse complement.
ATTAAATATTTAATTTTTTTCTATTTTAGTGATTACATTATTTGACATAATTATTTATTTTCTATGAGTAACATATGCGTGTTAATTACTATCATATGATAATTGTGTTATCATTGGTCCACGGTGATAATGAACCTGGGGTTTCGCTGTTACACTTCAAGCGAAACTTTCTTCGAATGATTTTTCTTTTAAGGTGCACATTTCCTGATATTCATCATGAATTTTTAAAAAGCGACAACGACATGCACAGAGATATAACCAAAATTACTGGTGAAAACGCTGTGCAACCTGTATGAATTAGTTTACGAAAACAAAAAAGGATTTGGTTAAACAATAAAGACAAATTCCTGTTTCAGACGAATGAAATTCTAGAACTAATCTCGGAAAAATATTTGTCCACCGATAATGCCTATGTATAGCATATATGGCCTAGGATAGACTGAGTATAACTTGTCATTCTCAAGTCTAATAAATATACATGTTTTTTCTGTTTTTACCATAAATATAATATCCTGTGGACGATATTGCGTGTAGCCATCGGTAGTCAATGGCCTTGTCGTCTCAAGAAGGAATTGGACGAGTTATTCGAGGACAACTGTACCAGCTGTTCCCACACTTCCATGTTGTCATCGACTATAAATTCATGGCGCTCTTGAATTGACTGAAATAATGTTTGGCCGTAGAGAGAGGCACAAACACGGCGAATATTAGCTTTGTGTACTCGATGCAATGAATAATTTCGTTTTGCACCATCGCTACTTCGGTCTTGTGCAAACTTTCCCCGATGCCCAAGCAAGGTCAACATTTGCCTGCCGGTTTAAGTCCCCCTGTCGATGATACAAGGACCTGTTTCGATGGAGGAAAAAGAGTCTAATAAATTTTGGCCAAATATCGCTAGGAAAATCGACAAACTTTGAAGATCTAAAGGATCCATCTCGTCTCGGATGTCATCGCACAAAAGAGGGTGAGAAAATAAACGTCACGTCATTAAAAGCCACTGACTCAGTCCCCATTCGCTCAGTTGATACTACTCAATCCATGTCTCATTCCAGCGTTTATAGCTTCTGCTTTCGCCTAAAACTTAGGCATGACAGATTGAATTCACCGAGAAAGTTATATTATCCAAAAGGATTGAAGAAATGAAAGCTAATTAAACAAAGAAATGTAACAGACTTAAGGTTGAATGTAGAAAGATAGCTGTATTAACCAGAATGGTTGATTTCATGTTTGTTTGTTTGTTTGTTTATTTGATTGTTTGTTTATTTGGTTGGGGTTTAACGCCGTACTTGATGTTATATGTCACTCACGTGACGGCGTGCCAGCCCAACGGGTAACAGAAACGCCATTGGCAATAAACAAAGACATGACATGACATATACAGGACAATCACAGGACGTAATACAAAGATAATACACAAACAGGTTAGCTTTATGTTGCCCCTTAGCTCTGAGAAAAGCAGCGCTACACGAAGCTCCCTCTCAGCCCGCAAGAAAGGTGGAAGAAAAAACCGAAGCTCAATTAACAAAGATCTGTTAAAGAATAAAGGTTGAATATGGCATGGAATTGGTTTAAACCAAAAAGAGTTGGAGAAACAATATAAGCTAATTTAAATTAAAAAAAATTATATATCAAGATTAAATGTATCAAAATTTTTAATTTTTAAACAATAAATGCTAATTTTACAGAAAAGTTAGAAGACATCAGATTAGGTTATATAAATAACAAAAGTTTCAATACTAACTAATAAAGTGGTTAACTAACATAGATATGTTAAACAAACCAATGCTGAAATAACCAAGACATGATGAAATAACCAAGACATGCTGAAATAACCAAGGCATGATGAAATTATCAAGACATGATGAACAAACCAAGATATTTTCGAACCAATCATGAAAGATTGCACTATCAGCAAAATACTGCATTAAGTTTTTTCAAATGCTTGTATATAAAGTGACATTGTATTCAACAAGTAACTCGAAATGAACCAGGTAAGTTAGAGCAAGACGATATATGTTGCACTTACAAAGAGAGATTATTACGCCAAGAAAGGTTGAAATAATTTAGAAAAATGTAATAAATAATGAGAAGCCATAAACAATCAAGTAAGCTGAATTTCCTTTTTAAACATAGTCTGAACTATCCGTTAAGAGTGTTATAACCAAACAAATGGTAGAATAGTCCTAAGAAAGAACAATAATTAACCTAGAAAGTATGACTTTTTAAGTATTTAATTAACGGAGATATCTTTGTATACTTGAACGAGACACAAATCTTGTATGACCATGCATGTGCGATGTGAACTAGAAAGCCTTTTTCGCTTTTAGTGATTGTCCTCGCGGTCTTCTAATGTCACTTTTTACCAATGGACGTGAAAGTTTAAGCTATCATAAGCTAAAGTTCATCGGCGATATTTGGTTGCTTAGCTAAAAAAACACACACAAATAATATTATACTAATTTTCCTATACAACTAATACATATGGCAGGGACAAAATTCCATTAATAAAAAAACGTTTCGAATGATTATTTGTTTGTTGTTAAATATAGTAATCGAGGGAATTTCACTTATATGAATACTGGAATCGAGTGAGAATGAGATATCGGGAAACTTCTATGGTATGCATTGGATAGAAAGGGAGTTTCGAATCCTTGAGCAGCACATTGGTCCTCCACCAGTCTAGTGGTCAGCTGACTGAGCATCGGCCACACCCTATCCTGTCGTATTTATTCAGATATTCAATAATTAATAGTACAGATATGAAGGATTAAATTTTTAGCAACCGGGTTAATGAACAAATGGTGCTAAGAAATATAGGTACATTCAATCAGAAAATATAGTCGTGGCTTTTGAACCTGATAAAAGGCATATATTTAATGGATAGTAAATTAAGGATTAACATCGAAAAGCAAAAGTTATTAGCAGTGCTTTTATATTGGCATGGTTCACGTTTAGGTCCGCGCTGAATAACTTGTAAGTGACATTTCAAACAAAAGGGGTAAGACTCTATTTCAGCATGAGGGCATTAGGTAGACTGGCTTAGCCTTTATTCTATCATACAGTCTCCCTTTGAGGTCACTCGGTGGGACAATATTAACTTCATCATTTTGCAAGTATTGGGGATTTGGCCAGATTAACTTTAAATAACGATGTACAATGTAAAATGGAGGGGGTTTATTTCAGACCCTGTCGCGGCGCTTTTGATCTATTGTTGTGGCGCGTCAAGCTTCTAAGACGGCCATATTGGTTTCTCCCGACACGCCATTTGTCTGTGGGAAGGTAAAGAGCGAAATTGGCCTTTGAGTGGATTTATTCTACTATCCACAGTGACACACATGTATTAGTTGAAAAGACTACACGATCTTAGAATATTTAATATCATGTCACAGGTTCTTTCACACACCTTTATTTTAAGTGAGCCACGCACTACTTTTAGAAATGCATGTACCGCTCATTTTCAAAATCATAATATATGCAATGTCCCACCAAAGTTTTCTAAAGTATTAACAGAGAAATCAGTTTAGTCCATAGGGACGTGATAAGGCCTACAGCACCGTTCAGTATTTCGCAGGAACTGCCAAAACAAAGAATAATATTTGCATTAAATCATATTTGTTTAGAATATCAAACTTGCTGTTATAAAAGAGTCTTATGTTGACAATTCGTTCATTCGTGTGAAAGGGTGTAAAACAGTTTGTTTCAAGAACCAAGAACTCCCAAGTTCGCCTACAAACTAAGCTGTCAAAAGAGGCAATCGATCTAAAAGATTAGCGGATTGTTATGCGATCGTATAATATGTAATCTGAGTTTGATAATCTCTGGAAAATGTTAAAGAATGTTTATTTGTTTGATTTAGGGATTTTATGCGTTCTTACAGTTATGTCACTAGTTTGGAGACTTTGGAGATAATGGTGCGTGTTAATGAACTCACCTAAAACAAGTGATGTCAATATAGTCAAACAGGTGACAAGTACCGTGCTGAAAGCCAGGGGTAATAAGTGCACATGTTTAAAGCGAAAGATTTACCCACAAATATACCTCATGTTACCCCTTAATCCATAGACTGAATCACTCCTGTTACCCCTTAGCGCATAGGCTGAATCACTCGTGTTACCCCTAAGCCTATAGACTGAATCACTCGTGTTACCCCTAAGCCTATAGACTGATTCACTCGTGTTACCCCTTAGCCCCTAGACTGAATCACCCGGGCACCGCAATCTCTGCCAAGCATCCTAACAACAATCTTGGATTAAAGAAATATTGGACATACAAAATTTTGGAACGTTAAAACAGTCCTGGATCATTTTTTATGTAAATTTTGAACCAAATAAAAAATCTTGGACATTAAAACAGTATCGTTTCCTTGGATATTATTAGTAATTGTGACATTATATTGTTAATGTGAACAAATAGTGCAGACTAAAATTATTATGTCTAAATTGTTTCCCACAAGTGACAAAAGACCAGATAGCAAAGTAGTTAGGGGAAAAGAAAAAATATATATACGAGAACTGGGCGTGGCGTCGCCCAGCTAGCACGAGAAGCGTTGCCATGGTTCCGAGACGCTAGCTGAAGTGGAATGCAGGTCTCCTTTATGGATTGTTATGTGTACGATTGACAGCGGCTTTTCTTTAGTCGAATCTGAGGTGTACCCAGATATATTGGTTGGACAATGGGCAAAGTAGTCTATTTATCTCTCTCACTTTACCTTCTTTTTATTCCAAGCCAATCTTGCAACACCTATTCAATCTACTGAGAGATTAACCGGAGTCACAGACCCTGTGGTTTGGTCCCAAAAAACGATACAATAAAATAAGTAGAACTCCAGACGTTATATTTTCCCCATAGGACACAGAATTATGCTCATGTCTATAATAAATTAATTGGAACTTCCTATATAATATCAGGAATACATAAAAGAAAATACAATATTATTTTTTTCTTAAAAGTAGGCCTTTGTATTGCCTGGAATCAAAATGACAGGTACATTCAAGCTTTAAATATGATATTGCAAACATATATGTACAGAACAATATTTATGAAACTATTTAGGTATAAGAAAAATGAAGACAAAATATGATCCCGTAAAGTATATTTGGTGCATTTAAATATGTTGATTATTAATACATGTCACGAAATACAATATAAATGCATTGTAGGCAAAAGTCTCATATTCTGACTTAAACGCGACCAAACGGGTCAAGCCAATTGTGTGTCTAGCATTTAGATGTAGATATATTTTGGTCAAGAATGGATGTTTACTTATGAATAAAAAACACTCTTTAGGAATAAGTGTATTTGCGCTGTAAGATTCTAATTTAATTTGAATAATACATAACACTCTTGTAAATGTGATTAATGTTTTCATAGGATTGTAAAACTTTGCTTGCAATAAAAAATGACAGTTTATATATATAATTTTAAACAGCTGTATTGAACGATTTGTTGTCGAATAAAACTTAATAGTATCTGGTCAGAGTTTTCTTTTAATTTATCTGACACAAATGTACTCTACAAGTATATTGTTTGTAACGATGATTTAAACATGGTCTATTTAAAATGACTTTTCATAATTTATTACATGTAAATATTTTAATAAACAATAACAGTACAATTTGTTTGATTAAGTTTTCAAACAGTATCACAGTATAATTAAACGTGTTTTCTTTATATTTATTTCTTAGGGAGTCGAATTATGATATAAATGAATCATTAAATAAGAATTAACTCCAGGTAAAATAAAAATGTATTGTGCCCTTTATTTTATTTAATTTATAAATTGCTATCAAACTAATAAATTATTTCCTAATGTCAGAACGAATGATTACTAGAAAATGAAATGAAACACAAAAGAATAATTAAGAACAATTTAAATTTTTAAGTCATGATATGGTTTAAATGATTTCCTTAATTCATAAGGAAGAATCAGAGATTACAGTAAACAGAACTTAGACATCGTGTTTGCCGGCAGGCTATTACAATTCTTTTATCAAAATTGAGTTTTAATGTGGATAAATATTAACTACTAGTATAGAAAGCAACGTTGAAATAAATTTTTTTATAATATACACATACCTATGATTTTACTGTGAATGCATTGAATAAAACAACTGTCAAAAATTTGATAAAATATTCCGACAGTACTTACAAAAGAACAAAAATAAAATTTAAAGAAATGATACTTAACTGCAAGAATAGAATGCAACGGTACTTTAAAAAAACAAGTTGTATACATTATACATAATATATAATAATCCATTGCTAAATTGAGGACATCCATACCCCCATTTCAGTGATCCAGCAATTGCTACAATAATATACAAAACTGAAAATAAAGATTTTAGACCTAATAAATATTTCTAAAAATTATTGAACACATGAAATATACACTGCATGATTTCAGCTTGAATAGGGCAACAGTTCGTCAAATAAAATGCAACAGTTACACGCTGATTTCCAACAAAGAGGAAACTGTTGATAATACATAAAATTACTGGTATCATTTTCACGCGACACGCGTCAAACGCCAACGCCTCATCAGATGGAATTAATTCTGTGACGGGTACGTGAAGATAACATCAAGCATAAATTGGCTCAGTTTAAATAGCAGGTTGGTAATCATCACATCTCGCATCACCCCGTACAT
>JAQQZZ010052525.1:0-10035 GCA_030265115.1 Mopalia vespertina | reverse complement strand
GGCTCCAATCTGGACCAAGACGCTGGTGATAGCCAACAACCACAGAGCCTCACGGCTCCAATCTGGACCAAGACGCTGGTGATAGCCAACAACCACAGAGCCTCACGGCTCCAATCTGGACCAAGACGCTAGTGAAAGCCAACTACCACAGAGCCTCCTAAAAACAACACACAGTATGAGAGGAACAGAAAGTATTTATATTTAACGACAGTGATTGGCCTTAATAGTTTACTGTTACATTTAAATGTTTTTGTTCCAGCAAAAATGAAACAACTATACTCACCATATTGGATTATATCTATAAAATTACAGCCTTCAAGAACAATTACTTCCTTATTTGGATGCAGTTAGTAGACCAACGTCACATAATCTAAGATACACATGTTATGTTTCGGTTGATTACACTATCATCAGGATTGAAGACAAAGTCGGATGATCGCTGTATATTTAATAAACGGAAATATTGAAATTTTAACGTGCGTATCTTATCGTTTTTCGGATTTGTAAATTGGGTCTACCATGTTAAATTATTCAGTGGAAAGCATGGTATATGCATGGGGTGATTTTACTTGATTGTAGCTATGTTAAATTTATTTACCTCCTTGGACAGGCTAGAGATACGAAAAAATATATTTTCCGATATGATCAAAATTGTAGATCCATGTCTGCCCCTCCTTGGAAGTTAATAAAATCAAAACTAGTATAATAGAATCAGGCTTATTCATCAAAAATATATCAACAGATAAGTTATCTTTATTTGGAATATACAGGAAATGTGAATGATTGATTAGATAGGAGTGGTAATTTGGTGAACACGATGTGCGTTAGGGAAGATAAGAATATATGCCTCCTGGTATATAGCCAGATAATAGTAAAATAACAGGTAGTATGGATCTGTAGAGAGGTTTTCCCTGTAGTTGGAAACATAGGCATCTTACGTACTGCTTTTAAAACAGAGATTTAATAGTCATGCAAAACTCAGTCTGCTGACGGGCAATACAGCTTTCCAACCTTGCTTACCAAAAACAATTGCAGCTTCTGTAATCTGGAGGCTGTAAAGATATTTGGACACGTGGGAAACATGTTTGTATTTACAACAAAATATGAGTGAAATTGAATATAAACTGATTTGAAGCTACTACACCAAGTTCCAGCAAACATTTTCTCATCACAGTGCCCTTTCACAGAAGAGCATTGGCTTCGGACTAAATCGTTTCACACCCTTAAGCGACCTACTCAAGTGGAACTTCACATTTCTATTTCGTCAATAAAGCTATTTATTGCTTCTTCTGTGCCGACGTGAGTAAACGAAGGTCGTTAAGACACAATACACTAGAATGTCATATTAGTTTCCGTGTTTAAAGTGCAGTCGCAAAATTTGCAGCGCATGGACAAACACTGTGTCTTAGTTAAATGAGAAAAGCAATACCATATTAGCCACGATTCGCTTCTAACAACACTGTTGTTATTAATAAACCCATATTTGTGAATCGCGTGGTAAACATTATATAACGCAAGAGAACTCTTTCTTATGTATATCCATCTTCCCGAGACAAGTCTGATGTCTCCAAAAAGTTCTGAGGAATAGAGTTTCACGTCAAGACTCGCCTTGTCTCGAAAAACTAGTGTATATCCTGTTATTCCACAATGTCGATTGTACCGTGATCGATTGATTGATTGGTTGGTGTTTTACGCCGTCCTTAAGGATATTTCACTTATATGACGGCGGTGTAATCCAACGATAATTGATACTAGCACAACCAAGATGTGATGCATTTCTATAATGTTGGAAAGTTAATTTCTTCAGTGCTAAGTAAAGACAGCCTTGCTAATCTTCAAACAAACTGCCCTTAGCCAGAGGGCTATTGTAATGTGTATTCACTCATAAGCTTATATATTTATATATATATATGTTGGTGTTACCCTGGTTCTCTCAGGGCTTAATGGTAGTACACAGTGAAATGCGATGCCGTTTGCTTTTCGTCTTTAGGTTGTCATCGTTAATCCTCTGCCAGATTAATAAAGTTTCCCTTTGATTGTTCGCAATTAGTCATATGGCAGTGTGTCAGTCGGATGGGTGATGGAAGCCAGCCCTGCACCACTTTCAACATACAAAGACAATGCATGGCAATCACAAGAATGTACAGACATCACAGAACAGATCGGTTTTATGTCCTTATCTCTAAGAATTGAAGCACCGCGACAACAGGAAGCTCCCACTCTACTATACCCGCTGAATGTATGTATACTTAGTGTTGGAATACACCGCCGTAGTGTAACTGAAACACCAATCAATCAGACGCCGAAGCTAGACTACATCCGAAGTCAATAATCGAAGGGCTTCGGTGAGATCTGTAGCGTTTCGTCATCGGATATCCGCCCAATGGTATCTGGAAACCTTCAGACGAGAGGAGGTCATCTGATTGATCAGATATGACAAATATGGTTAACGTCTATCTGCCATAGAGAAAAGATGTCAAGAGGTTGGGCTGATTAGTATCTGATGATATATCCAGAGGCTATACGGTCTTGTCAGATGTAGTTAAGGACCTATGACAGTCAATAAAACTCTTTGTACCTATGCCAAGTGATGGGCAATAACCTTATTATCGTTTTTGCTAAAGGCACCAAGACGTTATTCGCGGAGAGCTATTTTCCTCTTGTTCGCATTGCATTTAAACCCGCAAGCGTGGGTGAGTGACGCGGAAACATGGATAAACTACACAAATCTTAGCCGAGTACAAAGCTGCCTCACTTTATCAGCGGCTCTCGATACAGGCAACTATTAATGTTTCTGCCGAACAGAAAAAGGCGGGCGCTTGTAGCGGATGTACAGAATTGGGATAACTTTTAACTTTCCTAGCAAAGTCCTATGTAGCCTATATTTATAGACAAAATATTTATCCAAATGTTGATTACTTCCCGTCATATTTGTTTAGATTGATTGATTGGTGTTTTACGCCTTACTTAAGGGCATTTCACTTATATGACAGGGTGTATTTCAAGAATAATTGACACTAGTACAACCAAAATGTGAAGCGTGTCCATAATGTTAGAAAGTTCATTTTCCTCCAATGCTAAGTTAAGACAGTAGTGCTACTCATTAATCAAACTGCCCTTAGCCAGAGGGTCCAAATTGGTTTAGAGACAGTAAGATAAACCGCGGTGGCCTTATTTAGATACGACGTAAGCATAATATTACATAATATTGATTTTCTTGGCACTGCGCCCTCTGCTTTTCATCCGCGGTAAAAGTTTGGCACTGATTAATAAACGAACCCAAAATCATAACGTGTGACTACCAATCTCGTTCTCCACCAGTCACTTAGCTTATCATTTATTATGAGGAATTGACCTCAGCATTGTTGAATTCTGCTTCTTGAGTCATGTAAACCCGGCCCGGCAGTTCGAGACTGAACACTATAGTTTTACATCAAAACGTAAAAAAGTGCCAATCTGTCATCTACCTTGTCAATTCGAAGCCTTTCAGAGAAGGCCTTAGATTAAGTCGGTCTTTTACGGAACATCCCGATGTCAAAATATTATAACATGTTTTGGATAATTTCTGTAAAATGTTTTTCTTTATGATTAACAGAATTCACAGACGTGTTAGAATGGCATTTAGATATACTTAAGAAATATTTTAATTTCTATAACTGTATAATATAATAGCTCCACCCAATTATGGGATCTATTAATTATTTTGGGTTTGTATACATAAATTAAACAAGAACATATTATTACGTTTCCAAATACAATCAGTTTAACAGATGTCTATTGCAACACATTATCAGTAAGTATCCTGAAAAGATGTGGAGAATCTGGTTTTATATATTGTCACTTACTTATTTCTGTGAAAAAACAGTAGTTTTGAAAGCTTTGGCTATACCTAATGGATACTTTATACTAACCAATTATTAATTTGACATCTACTAGAGCAAGGAACAGTGTGAAGAGGACAATCCGTCGTCATATAAATTACATACCATTGAATACGACGTTAAAACCCCACACAAACAGCGCCAAACAAATGAAAAAATCCCGATGTTGTTGTCTTGAGATCTGGGACACTTTGAATGCCAATCTACCAAAGTATGGACATTTTATTCCACCATTTAACCATAACAAGATTCAAATACATATTACCAAGAATCCGGGGGAATCTATCTTTTTTCAGGAATAACAGACCATACAGTTGCCATACGGACTAACTTCAGAATAAGGCGACCCTTTCTATAGATTGAAAAGATTTTCATATTCGCTCTATTGCCATTAAAAGAAATGGTTTGATTTTTTGCTTTTTCTCCCTTTTTTTCCGAATGGACTGAAAGTATATTGTTACTCCGTACATGCTATGTATTTTAAGAGCTTGAAATAGGTTCCTTTTCTCAGGAAAATGGACCCAGCGTTTTAAAGCCAGAAGAATATAGCAAATATCGGTACAATTAAAAGTCAATAAGGCTTGACTTGATAAAAGGTATCAGGTCTTGTTTCAAGGTGAGAAAGACAAGCTTACACAAAATGGCTTTGAAATGTCCCATACGGTTAGGGAATCCGAAAAGTACTTGGTTATGTCATTAATTCTGCATTTCGGATTGATGCAATGAAATGAAGTAAACAGAACTTTAGACATCAACTTTTAGATTCTACTTTGAGAACCATTAGATGATTTGAACCTTCCATTTAATGAAGACCTCCCTGCACTTATATTACCATTGCCAATTCTCCGGTTTCCTCCACTTCTTCTTAGCTAACAGGATGTCCCTTCGTCTTATCAGGCCTACCGTCATCCTGGACATTCATCACCCTCCTATTCACCGCACCGGACTTTCGTGTCCATCTTCATAATCTTTGGGCGGTGATTGCAGTGAGCTTCATGTTGCCCTGGTGCTTTCTGAACTCAAGAGGAACAGGAAGCCGATATGTTTGTGATGTCTTTGTATTGTCCTGTGAGTATCCTCAATGTTTCCCTTTTCCTGTGATGTTTTCGTTTGTTGCCATTGATTTCGGTGGTGGTTTCTTTTACCCTATTGGGCTGGCACACCGTCATGTGAGTGAACTAATCTTAAATATGGCGTTAAACCCCAATGAAACAAACAATCAATCAGAATCTGTGGTTCCCACTCATAAGTTTATTGATTGATTGATTGATTGATTGATTGGTTGATGTTTTACGTCGTGCTTGAGGATATTTCGCTTATATGACAAGGGTGTATTCCAACAATAATTGACGCTAGCACAACCATTAAATTCGAGGTGATTTGATACTGTTGGAACGTTAATCTTCCTTCAGTGCTAAGTAAAGTCAGCATTGCTCCTGTCCAAACAAACTGCCCTAAGCCAATGGGCCTAATCCTTTAAGCACTGCAAAAGAGTAATATAGCTCTGAAGAACGAAAAACTCGGTTTGATCTAATGGCGCGCATAGTTTAGTGATCTAGAGCTGCATGCGCCATCAATGCTAATTTCCATTCCATTCCACTCGGTTCGATCTCAGTATTTCCGCAATTGATTTTGCCATCATCAGGAGAGAAATGTAAAAGGTGGCGTAAAACATATTATTACATAAAGATTATACACAAGTTGAAAAAAGCATTCAATCCTATTATTTTTTACAATATTAGTTTCAGTAGAAACCAATCAATTTAGGTATATTTTGAAACCAAGACATGACCAGGGCTGGTATTTAAACTATAAAACCACCAAAGCCATATAACTGATTAAATAAACTCTAGCAAATACGACTAAACATATTAACAAAACTTCTTAGCATATCATAGCGAGTATATTACACAATCCCATCTCTCAACATTATCTTTCATTCATTTCCATTACGACCAGGAAATAAATGTTCTTTGAACAAACCACCCCAAGCCAGTGCGTGCTACTAAACCTTTTACAAACCGTGCCACTATACTAATACTTTTAAACGACATTTTTGCAAACTTTCTGAGAAACTATACACTGTAGGTGTATACTGGCAACTACAACCTGTTAGTCCTAAAATCGGGCATTATATAAAGGGAATAAAATAACAATGGGAAAGAGGGGGCAGAGCAAGAACAAAACAAAATTGGGGTAAAGCAAATCACGAAAAACAACCACCAAAGTTATTTGATATTTGTGTAAACTGTAATATAAGGCTGAAACCAGGACCGGAACCAGTGGTGTATCTGGAATGATTTCATCTGGACAAAAACAAAATTTGACAGAAACACTAACACTCAATCTAAAGATCGTGGTAGTAATCCTGCTGCAAACAGTATATTAATGAACAATTTAGGTTTCCATCAGATCGATTTTGGTGTTTTGTTTCATTGGTGTTTAACGCCTTACTTAAGGTTATTTCACTCGCATGACAGTGTGCTAGCCCATTGGGTGAAATTAACCACCCTAGACGCCACAGGCAACAAACAAAGACAAGACAGGACAATCGCATGACGTAATACAAAGGCATCACAAACATATGTGCTTAATGTTGCCCTTTTGCTATGAGAGCACCCGGACAACGGGAAGCCCCCCTCCCCCGGCATACTGGTCTGGAAAAGAACTTGACATATAAGTGTGTCTAGACACTGGAGTTGTATGGATGCCGGAAAGAGAATGTATTTGCAGATAAACCAATTAGATGCTACTACACGAAGTCCGTCCTAACCGTTTCTCATTAAAGTGACATTCCACGGAAGTGCGTAGGCTTTAGACTACATCGTTTCACACCTTTAAGGATTCTACTTAAGTGAAACTTCACATTTTCCCCCGTCAATGAAGCTATTTATTGCTTCTTCCCATCCAACAAAAGTGAATGATGCTAGTTTAAACACGGAAGTTACAATGCCTCCACTATTCCACAGTTTAAAATGTTAACGCTTAATCTGTGATACATTTTAGGAAAAATTCAAACAGGTTTTGATAACAAATTCTAAGAAAGCAGTTGCAGATTTTATTACATTTCCCTATTCAGAAAACACGGTGATGATATGTATGAAGTACAATAAGTAGTGCTTACTTGACTAAACATTTATTTATTGTTCCCATTTATAGCGTTGAGGTATATATACGTTATTGTAGGCACTGCCAGTGCGCAAAACCCTGTTTTGTAAGAGCGAATTAATATTTTTCATGCCAACTTTTACTGCATATACCCTTAGCAAAGACCATTGCAAAGTTCCACGATCTAAAAGTATCTCTATATAATAATTAGTTGATTACTCTATGATCATATAACGCCACTTTACAGCTTGTCGGTTATTTTAGGTGACTTCTTATTCCTTGAATATTTCCTGTCATTTTTTTAATACGACTATCCGGTCTATTGCGACTGAATAAAGGCATCGGCTTTCCTCAGTTGAGCATTCCTAACAGATTTCAAGACCTTTGCCAATAGCGACGGGAGTGAAGCGGTAGCCTCGACGATTATAGCGTTTCTCGGCAGTTTTCTACGAAACAAAGGCAATACACGTTGCTGTTAAAAATGCAATTACATGTAATACAGTATGGGACGCTAACCACAAAAACCCTTCGATGATAAATGACGTATGTTTTTATCGGAAGAAAAGATGTAAATATTACACTTTGGTCTCCCGTTAAAAACACTTTTGCATACTTTTTTATTACATCATTTTTAACGGAAGCTACCAGTGTTCTGTGAGCTAATAATCAGTTACCTGATCCTCCGGAAATGGAGAGGTGTAAAGAAAAAGAAGTTTTAGTTAAAGGTTTGAAAGGACGAAGGAAAAAACAACGGCCTTAGTTATAGCAAATAAAGCCATGACTTGAAATGATTCTTTTGCTTTGAAGTGCCAAACAAAGTCTTTGAAATGTTCTTTACGGGGAACAATCCGAAAGGTACAAAAAAAGTTCTTAAAATGGCATTTAGAAGTCAATAAACTAAGAAGTTCTTATCCATACAAATTATTTCCATCTTGTAAGATTTTTCTGTATCTTTCCTTATATCATGGAAAACACCAGTGCACTCTTACCAGATTTACCACAGAATTCAGAAACAATAACAAATGCCTATTATAACACTTAATAACTTTCAAATAACTACAATGTTGATAATTTGCCTATCAACATTGATCCAGGACAGACACATCAAATATTTTGGATGATAAAGAAAATTAAATATCCATTGTGTCCAATAAACACCTGCATGAATATCCATCAAAACAATAACTTGGGATTGAGATGAAATGGACTGCTTCATTTTTCACCTATTTAATTGTTCAAGGAAATATTTATTCTAAAGGTTTCTATTAATGATTAAATACAGTTCTCAAACGAAGTTCAAATGACGACGGCAGTTGCAAGGTAATGCATAACAAATCTAAAAGGAAGTTTGTCCGGACACGTCTTCGTAGTCCCCTACTAAAGTAATACACCATTTACATAACTTATTCTAGCCCATCCATATTAAGCCGAACAAGTACACGGTCTACATACCGCTGTAATTGGACCAAAGCTTGCTAGAAAACAAAAGTTAACACACGTTCTATTCTCTGCATCCATAACAGTAATGCCTGATACGGTGGATGGAACGTGGACATAGAAAGTTAAGCCGTCCAAAAGCCGAGAAATCGAAACTAAGTTTCAACGAAACAATAACCTTTCAGTATCCATAATATTTCAAAAGCACCTATTACTCAATGAATTAAACTGTTTGTTTATTGATTGAAGTCCGTAACAGTGTGGATATTGAAAACAAAATACAATCATGGTTAAGCTAGATTTAATTTGACATTTCAATATTTGTTTGATTGGGGTTTAATGTCGTATTCAATGGTATTTCACTTATTGTCCACTTCACACTCTTCCTTGTCTCAGTACGGTGGAAAACCGGGAGGAAACCTCGTAAAAACCACCCCACGATTACCGGAACGGCATCATGTGACTCACTCATATACCTGATGGTCGACACTGTGAATTTTGGAGATCGCAGCGTTTCTCTGTAGTTTTTCTACGAAACATAGGCAATACAAGTTAGCGATCTAAACGAAAATTAACATATATATTTTTTTTCATAATTATTATTTTATATTTGTTGCTACATGTGTATATTGTTACACCGTGTATGCAATTTGTTCTGCGAATTGTAAACCGGTTACATGATTCCAGGAAATGGAGAGATGTAATAAACACAATGTTTTAAGTCATAAAGTCACAAAGAAAAAACACACGGATTGACAAGATATAGATAACAAAGTCCGGACTTGAAGTAGTTGTGTTGCTTTGATATGCGAAAGAAAATCTTGTACAAATCCCTTTGAAATGAACTTAGCGTGAAAACAATCCGACAGGTAAATCACGTCCCTGGTGGAAAAGGTCTCTAATCAGAATTCTTTATTCACCAGAGTTGTTGGTATAGAGTTTAACCATTAGGGAATTCTTATCCCCGTCTTGACCCGATGAGTATCTCTTAAAAGTTATAACTGGCCACATTCAAAGCGGTCTATTCGTCATGGTTCCTGTGATCATATTTCTACTCCGGTGTTAGGCTACGTTAACTCCGTGCTCTTTCATACCGTCCTAGCATAATATCGTCCGGATTAAACCTATGCAAACAGATAACTTTCTCACCTAACGCCGCAATTGCGACAGCCTAGTCCATCTGGGAGAACGAAGTAGTTAAATACACTAAACTATCGCGGAGATCTTATCGATCACTCAAGTTTAGCGTTAAATCATACGTCTGTGATACAACAGGTTTGACAAAATTGTATCTAATGTGTTGATGTATTATTATACATATGGTAAGAAAAGAATGTCCGATAGATTTGATGTTAGCTTGTTTGTTTGGCATTACCGCCGTACTGTTTGTTGAAGGAAACCACCATCGACGCTACTGGAAACAAACAAAGACAACACAGGACAAATACAGGACAATCACAGGGCGTAATACAATGACATCTCAAACAGATCGGCTTCACATTATCCCTTTGCTCTAAAATTACTATGACAACAGTTGGGGGGGGGGGGGGGGGGGGGGGGGGGGGGGGGGGGGGGGGGGGGGGGGGGGGGGGGGGGGGGGGGGGGGGGG
>JAQQZZ010052515.1:0-10035 GCA_030265115.1 Mopalia vespertina | reverse complement strand
TGGCACTAGGTTTATGACCAAGCGGGCTGTACGTAAGGCATGGAGGTAAGCCCGCTTCCGGTTTTAATCAAATGACAGCGAGCACTACGATTAATTCCTTCTTATCCTTATCTTAAATGACATGCGGCGTTCTTAGAAAACATGTGTGACTTTCTCTTCTTAAAACCCTTTCGAAGCAATAAACACCATGAGCTTAGAATTAGCTCTAATTCAAAATTGGCCTCATACCAACAAGCTTTATTAAAACTTAAACAATACAGTTACAATAGAGTATACTGATTCTCAGGTATCATTTTCAACCACAAACTCACATGGACCAATCATATAAATTATATTACTAGAAAAAATTACGCGCAATATAGGCTTAATTAAACACATCAAAAATAGTCTTAACAGAAAAACACTCCTTATCCTTTACTTCTCGCTCATCCTCCCATATCTGTCCTATGCTTAGCCTCTCTGGGTATTACATATCCCACCCATATTCAACCTCTCTTCTTGTTACAAAAACCAGTTCTTCGATTCATCACCTTCTCCTCTAAATGTCAGCATACATGTCAGAGCCAATTTTCAAAGAACTTAAAATTCTGAATATTTTTGAGCTGAATAAGTTTCTCGCTCTTAAAATTGTCCACAGATATATTTATACTCCCTTTGTCCTTCCTGTAAATTTCCGAAACCACTTCTGCCGACTATCTGAAACCTACCCGACTAGAAATAGTCTTCCAACCTCAAAATTCATCTTTGTTTGCCAAACCTGTCTGGGCGCACGTTAGGAACGATAAACATACTTGTGTACATATACCAAGTTTTCTTTACATAGTTTAACAGGCGGATGTGAGAAGGTTTTACACCAATTGGGAGCAACTACTAAGCACACAGTCTTTTTTACAATTGTATAAAATATCATGAGACAGAGAAAATCCAGAACATATGTCTAATAACTTTTGCAATGATTTTGCAGAAGGAAATGGAAGCACAGATCGTCAGCATACAATAAATGGTTAATAAAATGACTATCAATGTTGCACCCAACACCGGCCTTAGTGAGTTCAACATCTAACTCATGGAGATAAACAGAAAACAGCGTCGGAGACAGTATGCATCCCTGACGTACACCATTGGAAACATTGAAAAAATCAGACAGGGTTGAACCCCATTTAACACCAAATAGCTGGGTTTCAAACCAAGTACATATCAGATCAACAATATACATTTGGACATCACGATCAATTAGTTTCTTTAACAGTGTGCAGTGGTTAACCCTGTCTAAAGCTTTACTAGCATCCATAAAACACACAAAAACAGGGCGGCCGTAATTTCCATAAAAATGGACAATTTCCTTTTTAAAGGTAGATACTCAGAATTTTCACGTTTAAATCCAAACTGAAGGTCTAAAGTATAAAGCTGAAGTTCACATTGGTGTAAAATGATAATATAAATATTGCCCGTTTTGTTTTTAGCAATGGGTGTGATTGTGAGTTTCCCCATTTCAGCGGGCATATGAACCAACATGGCATTAATACACATTGACAAGAAAACACAAAGAAATGGTGGAGCATTTTGTAGATGTTCAGCACACAACCCATCAATGTCTGAAGATTTTTCCTATTCATTATTACGTCTTTTACATAAACTGGAGAAACAAACGATACATCCGGGGACTCATATTTGTACACAGATATTTTGTCTAAAACCTCCTGTTTATATGTTTCAGTACAGACACAGTTTAGAGTTTTTTCAATTTTTTCTTTCCAGAAGTTTGTTATTTCCGGAGCACCTTCTGCATTGTCAATTTTGTTTGGAAGAGCTGAGTGTTTAGTGTTATTGATTTTAATTTCTTTTCAGAAAGCCTTACAAGAATTTTGCATCAATGCCTCTGCCATTTTATCGGCACGAATATTTTTTTCTTCCCGTCTACAACACCGCAATGCATACTTAAATTTACGCTTTGTTGTGCGCATGTGGCCAGTTGTCCGTCTACCGGCCCGCTATGGCAAGCCGTTTACCACTTCTACATTTATTCTACATATGTCGAATTAGTTTTGCTTTTATTTTACTTATGTTCAATTCTTTTTCACATATGTGAAATTCTATTTTACTGATATTTAAAAGATTTTCACATATGTGAAAAACAATTGCACATATGTAAAATGAAAATTTAATTTACATATATAGAATTCTTTTCAACATATGTAAAATTCTTTTCAACATATGTAAAATTCTTTGTCACATAAGTAAAATAAAACTCAAAAACGTAACTATTTCACATATGTGAAAAATAATTTCACTTATGTAAAATAAACTTTTATTTTGCATATGTACAAAAGAGTTCAACTAATAAAAAAACTGAGAAATGATTACTCCCCACAGCAAGGGACCGTATCCAACCTTCGTTTGTGCTATTATCGTCTTGTGTACACTTTCAATACAAATGCGAAGACGATAGGAATATATTCCACATGCTATGCAAGTTTAGCCTCAGCAGGGCACACTCCCAATTCGAGAGAGTTGATCAGGAAATGGTCCCCTGTAGCGAAATAACAACAACAACAGAGCAAAGGGCAGTCAATGACCTATGTTATATATAGATCATTGAACGCAGACTGCCAAAAGTCGAACACTCGCATATATTTACAACCAACAACGGCTGAAACACAAAACCATACATTCTATTATGAAAAATGCCAATTACGGTGACAAATAAAGAGTGAATATTATATCAGGCGATGGGCTTATTCTTATTCAGTGTTTTTATTGAAGTCTACATCATTTTATTTTCCTGACGAATCAGACGTAGTAATGCTCACTAAAGAATCGGTCGCAATTGTAGGCCTATAAAACAAATGTAGTTTCCCTGATTTATTCTTCGCTAGAAAATAGAAAAATGCTTTGCGAAACGCAAAGGGTGGATGTGCTTCTGATCAGATTGTACTTATTGGGCAATTTTTTTGCCGCTAAATACAGGCTGTGAGGGAGAAGTCTGTAATTGAGGTCTTGGATATTTTTATTTTACACATCTACAAAAGAGTTCCACTCACCTTTTTATTTTACATAAGTGAAAAAGATTTCCCACATATGTTGAACTAAGTTTTATTTTAGATATGTCGAATTCTTTTTGACATATGTTGAATTCTTTTCCACATAAGTGAAATTATTTTCAATATATGTAAAATAAATAATTAATTTCACATATGTGAATTTTTTTTCCACATATGTGAATTCGTTTTCACATATGTAAAATAAAGTTTTACATATGTGAAAACGAATTTCACATATGTGGAAAAGAATTCCACACATGTTAAAAAGAATTCAACATATGTGAAAAAGAATTTCACATATGTGGAAAAGAATTCAACATATATAGAATAAAGGTAGAAGTGATAAAACGGCTTGCCAAAGTAAACACGACCTTTTTAGTGTAACATCATTTCATCAATTCATCTCAGAGGCCATGGCTCTTCCGTGTCCATAAGAGACAATCGTACTCTCGCGAGAGTTTATATAGTTAAGACAACTCTCGTGCGCATTAATTTCCGCCAATATTTGGGGCAAAAATCCTATTTATTTCCGCATCCTACCTAGTGGGTTTCCACTTAAACGATATATACGCCACTTTTATATATCCTCTCCAGTTGACCGCTGAACTCAAATCCGCCATTAAATAAATCCAGACATTGTGGTAACCACGCATGCGCGTTAATCCAGCAAGGCGAAGTAAAGGTGGTTCGAGTAGCCCTCGATGCTGTAAACATATCAGATACAGTGAATGCATATGTGTAAGTTGAATGTATAAATAAACTATATATTTGTCATTCAATCCCATTAACTAAACATATTGCATTTGAACAGGTGTTGATCAAACTGTGTCAGGGTTCACAAAAATCTTGCCCAAAATCTTAGGATCCGGAGAACACGGCTTCAGCGTGACGTGGATTGCCCGTCAGTCACGTTTCATCAACTGGATATCAGCTGTTATTAAGTGAGTGCTTGCTAATTGTCCTCTTTTAGTATGGATGAATTATATGTGCTTTGGGGAGTGCGATCAACAAACTTGATATCGATATATTCGACCGGACCCAAAGCTTGGTTAATCTTGTTGGTGCTGTTGATAACTCAAACTTAAATACGAAATATATTTCTAGATCCGGTTGCCATTTTTAAACTAAAGCGCATAGTACCTGTGGTTTTGGGCTTACATAAAGACATTATCGAAGTACGATTTTCAATATGGCCTTAGGAACAGTTACGGGAATTGTGAGTATAGTGTTGGGGTGGGTGGTCTTTTGTTGCATTTGTACAACATTCTTTTTACAACTAATCCTAAGACCCTAGCAATTTCGTATTTTTATTTTGATTTTGAAAAAAATCAAATATCATTCAATGATGCCAGGCATTCGCCAAAAAAACTCATTGCTTCAGTTGTTCAATAAAACACCAACACGAGAAAATCTCCCCCTTGTCAATTCACGATTTACCGAACGTGGATGTGTTTGGTCATCCAGGCAAGCAATCGTATACCAAACGTCATATTCACTGTTTGAGAACATAAAAATAAATTGTGAAGATCGAAGTATGGTATTTGCCAGGTTTCACTTTCCTTTTTAACAATCTACCAGCAAATGACGTTAAACACCAATCAAACAAACAATTCAGAAAATGACACATCTGATCCATGTCGGTCCCGATGTTCAATGCTTTATGTTATTGAGGATGTAGATATGATGTGGACTGCACCAATGACGATTAATTTCCTCAATTAACTCCTGATTAGCTGGCCTAATTCGTACACGAAAAGGACAATGGCTCTCACCGAACTGAGCCAATCAGGAGCCACTTGAGTAAAATGATCAAGTCCAAATGCACAAATTGAATGGCGCGCAGTTGATACAGAACGATAACCGTACGAGTGTGTATGACTTAATGTCAATTCGTTGTTATTGAAATTAGAAAGGCAATAACGTAAAGTTCGATTGTTTCTTAAAGGAGTTGTTTGGACAATTTTGGAAAAATGACAAAATGATCTTAAACATGCATGCAACATATATACATACAAACATAATTTAGTTTATTGGCGACTCCATTCAATTGAATTATTTGCGCCACGACTTAGCGGGTTTGTCCCATATATAAATATTGGACATAAATGAATTATCTCCCTACTATAGACAAATAAGGTAGTACAGGTTATCAGGTAGAGGACAGAAAGATATACAAACAGACAATAAGGTTATACATGCTATCAGGTAGAGGACAGAAAGATATACAAACAGACAATAAGGTTATACAGGCTATCAGGTAGAGGACAGAAAGATATACAAACAGACAATAAGGTTATACAGGCTATCAGGTAGAGCACAGAAAGATATACAAACAGACAATAAGGTTATACAGGCTACAAGGTAGAAGACAGAAGAGTATACAAACAGGAATAACATAAGTGACTAGGTTGCATGCAACATAGGATCACAACATCAGCTTCTGTCAGTGCGGTGATGTGGCACACTTAAACATAACAACATCACAAGACAAGGTGCTGCAGCTCGTACAATTTCCTTCTTAATTGGTTTTCCTTGTATAATAGTGTATTTAAATGTTTTCCCTTAACAAATTTTCTGGACATTTTTTTTATTATCTATTTATATTTTTCACCTATTATCTCAGATTATGTAACGCGTGAAATATAAGTATACGAAATATATATTTTTTCTCTCCAGGAAACGAGGACTGGATATAAATGTAGAGAGTGTTCTTCAAACTTGGCTGGCTCGATTCAGAAAAGTTTATTGTCCATTCTTCGGGCCATCAACATGTTTTAGGACGGCTTATCGGACCATCGACGGCACATGTAACAACCTGGCGAATCCTCTATGGGGAAGGGCATTTACACCGCTTTTTCGTCTGCTGCCACCAGTATATGAAACTGGTATGTTACCTGGAATTATTATTATTTTTTTTATCTTAATTACTACTTTTTAAAAATTGAAAAGTATTGAGTCTATAACGGTTTACTGAAATACACTGTTGAATTTTCAATATTTGTAGAGTCGTCCACGGTAGACGTTCCACGTCAGGACGCACCTCGCTCGAAAGGAGTAAGAGGTAAACTTCTCCCCAGCGCCAGGCTTGTTAGTAACGTGATTCACACAGACGGTGGAGCCCTTAAGCCAGCTAGAATGACCCTGGAATATACAGCATTTGGACAGCTCCTGGCACACGATTTTACTGACACTCCTATGGAAAATGGTACGTTGAAATTTATACATACCATCATTAAATGCGACCCCGTTAAGTATAGATAGTGTGATTTATTGGCGCTAACATCATATTTGAGTTGTAGTATACGAGCGTAGATAGATTGCATGTGCTACCAGGATTCAAACTCGAGACCTTTGGTTGAAAGGGGTACCGTTCTACGGATTTAATTACAGGTCATTTGTTGGGTCCAATTTCAAAGGCCTGTAACACTACTTTATATGGTACATCATGTTCTTAGTGTTGTGATAGTGGCTGGAATGGGCGTCATGTTGCCCTGGTGCTCTCAGGCAACACGAAGCTGATCTATTGCGGCGTCGTGGTATCTGTGTGTTTTGGACATATTATATTAGACTGTGACAATACATAAATTCGATAAATGTTCTGATTGTAGGCTCTGCTACCATTATGTTACCTACATATTACGTAAATAGGCAAATATAGGCACGGTTCAGGGGCCGCGAACGCCCTGAAAGCTCTGATAACAAGGAAAGACCCCGACCGAGAACCATATTTCAGAAAACTTTACAATATTGCCTGCGAATAAAAATACGTTCAGAGCAACTCTCTTCAAGTGTCACGCTGAGTATAAGAACGCGTTGTTTTCAGGTGCAAAAATATTACAAAAATGGAGAAAATTTATTAAATTTGGATGATATTCATAGTAATACACGATATCTCTTAGAGATACTTTTATAGAGTTTTTTCATTTTTTTTTTTTTGTCAATGATTTTTTTTCTACACCGCTTATAAACCCTTACCCAGAACTAAAAATACAGGTTTTGTCTTTCATTACGGACATGCCGCTAACAGGATTCCTTTCTTTAAAAGAAAAATCCTCTCAATCACACACATACTGATACCTCGGAGCTTTTCTGAACATCGGAGACTGTACTTAACCCCAAAACACAACTGTGTGATAACCACATTACATAATAAATATATAACATAAATGCACTAACTTAAAGAAAGTGTAGACGTTTCTTTTAATTTTTAGTGTAATTAAATCCTTCAAGTTAAAACAACAAAAAATATATTAAAAAAATATTAGATTCCCTTTAACTATACATTCAACTCTAATCGTTTTATTTTGATTCAGTGCCAATTAGCTATTGAACCCAATTCAAGTATTCACGCCCCACCTCATTGTATTAACACAATTTCCTAAGTGACAACAGACAGCTGCAAAAACTTGATAACAGCATGAAAATAAATTTGAAAAATAAGCTGAACATAGATTTATCAGTTATTGAAATAAAATGACATCTTTTTAAGATGTCTTTTGTCGGGTGACACCTTCCTCATATAATAAACAAAATGCTCATAAATCTGCTTGATTAAATGAGACACAGGATCAGCTAGTTGTGTCATGCTGTTAGCTTCATGAAAGTAAGTCTTCATTCTTTTGTTTGTAAATTTCTAACCCATGCAATTTCATAATTTGACTTTAATGTTGAATGCTTCTCGTGTCTTTTATTATTTAAATATTAACAGTATTTTCGTTATATTGGGATAACATTTTTTAGTATGAACAGATTCTAGTTCGGAAATTTATCAGGTTAAAATCCCTTCGGGAATCGAACCCACGACACTCAGAGTTAGGCACCGAATCACCAGCAGTAAATCCCGGCCGCCTAGACCACTCAGCTACTGAAGTTGAAAATGTTAACGCTTAGAAAGTGTTATCCCAAAATATCGAAAATACTAACGAGTAAATTATGTTTACCCTTAATTTGAGATAAATTTTGTTATCCTTTTCGACGTGGTTGGACATTTTTCGGCATAGAATTTAATAAACATTTCCCCCCTATGTTTCGATCTTTAACTTCTGAATTTGACACAGGAATATTCAGCACTCTTTAATTGCTATCTTTAATGCGCTGTTTTCTCTACCAAGAAGTACTGGTGTTATGATCAGTTTGTTTTGTACATAATTGATATTAATGTTTAAATTTTAATCATTCAGTTTAATTTGATCCCTTCACAATTAAAGCAAAGTCTCACAATTAACTTTTGGTGCATAACATTCTCTCGAGTATATCATGGTTACAAATCTGACACGATCTCAGACTATGTGACATTACCCAACTCGGTCCAAAAATGTGGCCTAAAACCCATATTCAATCCAAATAAGTTCTGTGAAAGTAAACACCAATCTATGACTGTGGGGGTGGGGCCTATAATTTCTCTCAAGGTGTCGTTTTCGTGATTTTCTCGTCTACAAAAGTTGTCTCCCGTCTAGCGTTTTCAATCATTACCTCCCTTTATCGCATACTTGCTTCCTATTATAACAATAGCAGAATCGTAGTTTTGTGTATTTAACGTTGTATTAATTCTTTTTATTTTAAATAACATAATGACAAAATCAAAATGATTGTCGTTGTTAAGGATAATGCTATGTTTACCATTCGCTGGTCACTTCTTCAAAGGAGACATATCTCGCACACAAGGCTAAATGGACATTATAAATATCAGATAAAACTGCTGTGAAACAACATCATTGCTTTTTTGTTTATCACATTTGTTACATTAAGTCAATTTTATGTCCAGGTTTCATGGAGTCGAAGTTAGGTTGCTGTAATCAGACATTACGTACGTGAGTATCTTTTCTTATTCTTTCAAACGGGCAAAACTCTGAATATTTAAATTGAACTAAAATAAATTAATTTTTTGTGTCTACTTTATTGGTGGTTGGACGATTCAACAAAATAAACAAAGTATACGTCTTGTCTGATAAAAAAAAAATTATTTGCATGCATTTTTCGCAATTTGTGGATAATGCTTCTCAGTTTTAACAAATTATAGTTAAGAAAATTTTGTAGATTTACACCGGAAATCGGACCACGATCCTCAATGTCAGATGCCAAATTCGTCAGTAGTAAATGCCGGCCAGCTAGGCCTGTCGTATATCGTGGGTTTGATTCCCGTAGCTGTATCGGTCTGCAAAATGTTCTGCACTAGAATCTGTTCAAACTAAAACAAAAAGTTAAATACTAAACATTTTTTCAGGAGACGCTGTTTTAACATTCCTATTCCGGATACCGACGTTTTCCGAGATTCTGGTCGAACATGCTTCGGTTTTGTTCGGTCAACGGAAGGTACCGACATCAATTGTCAGCTAGGTAAGCTACACATGTCTTAAATTAGATTGATTGATTGATGCTTTACACCGTGCTCAAGGGTATTTCACTTATTTGACGGCGGCGAATCCCAGCACTAAATGCCAATAGCACAATCATAACATGCTAGGTGTTTTGATACTGTTTGAAAGTTTATCTATTTCCAACTTGCTTAATAAAACAACATTAGGCGCATTCGATTGGACGTTTTCGTTAGTTAGGCTGAAAACGTGTGTACGAATTTTGTTCGGCTAGTACATTCGTGGAGTTTCGTTGAGTACTGGGTGTTTTCGTTAAGAACGGTGAAACAGTTGTCGACGAATTTTATTCGACACTGGTACATTCGTGAAGAAAAAGAATCGTGGCGTTCCGTACTCCACGATTTTGTCCCGTTAAATCGGTCATGTGATCAGAAAACATGGCGGGAATCTTCACGAATGTACCGGTCGAACAAAATTTGAACACAACGGTTTGACTGTGCCACAAGGGTTGCTCCTGGTTGTAATAACCCCTATATCCATTGAAAGGTTACCATTAAACATACTTAAATATAGCATTATTCCCACTGATGAGTTTCACAAAGCAGAGTAAACTTACAACTCCAATAAAAGATACACATGGATACATGGTGATTCAATATTTCGGTTTATTTTAAAACCAT
>JAQQZZ010052504.1:0-10035 GCA_030265115.1 Mopalia vespertina | reverse complement strand
TGTGGCATGAACACACTCCATGGCACTGCCACCGATGTATATCAGACTGCATCTGACAAATCTCCAGCAACACCACTCGATATCGATCGGTCATCAATGTCTCAAACATAAGAGGAAGCTGTTCCTTGTGAAATATTATCATGTGACAAACCAATACCTACAAAGAAAAAGTGTGTTTGTACACTGAATTCTTGCAAATCCAGCTCACAACCAAACAAAGAGAAGGATATGGCATGGATTATTGGCTGTTTAGACTACAAAGAAAGTGAAGTAGAAGTAAAATCAAACTCTACTTATCCAGGAACATGGGATGCCTTTAACTCTCTGTTGTCTCCATCTGGTTCCAAGACAAACATTGCCCTTGTACCACCACTAATACGATTGTCACCAACACAGTATGACACCCTGTTCACAGGTTTGATGAGAGCACGTGCTATCGCCACACATGTCATGGGACCAGAATCTATCACAGTCGTGACTTGATCTTCAGCTATACGACATGGCGATGAAGTTGTGGATGGAGCGACATCAAGAAGCATTTCTTGTTTCGACCTGGAGAGCTGCACATTGTCTTCTGGGCACTGGCTGCCTTGGGTAAATATGTGGAAGGGAGTGGTATTGACCAAGCATGGGTCGAAGCTGGACTTTACTCACCCACAACCGTAACACAAATACTCAACGGAAAACACATGTATCGAGCACTGGAAGCTCATACAGTTACCTTGCTTGCTTTGTACAGTTTGTACTTCCGAAAGTTCCTGCAGCTTCAGCCTGATGAAGAAGGTTTCTTGAAGGAAACATCCACTCTTTTGGGAGAAGCCTATCAGCAAGACATCAAAACAGACTCGGAAAGCAGACACAAACTCAGTGATGGCGTTACAAAAATAATCAGAATGTTTGAATCCAGGGACATCTTCCAAAAGATCAGGAAATCTGAAAGCACTGCAAATAAGATTCAGCGTTTCATTAGAAACTACATGAAGCAGTTCGAGAGCATCCTCCAATTTGTTCGAGCCACCAGACAACGAGACATATCGCTGCACATGCAGAGTCTGGAATCACTCATGAAGTACTTCTTTGCCCATGATCATTTAAACTATGCACGCCTTCTACCATTGTACATTTCTACGATGCAACAAACAGAAAAGCAGCATCCTGAGATCTGGGCTGAGTTCACAAAAGGGAACTTCTGCGTCACCAAAGGTGTTGCTGGATTCACATCAATAGGTCCAGACCACGGGATTGAACAAGAGAATCGTGAACTCAAGGTTATTGGAGGCATAGTCGGAATCACACAGAATGAAAAGTCACTGGACAAGTATTTTCTTATTGCACCTGAACTCTCAAACTTACAACATGAATTTGAAAAAAAGTACTTCACTGGCAGCAAGGCGAAGAGAACACAGCACCATGAGCTCACAGGGGGAAAGCTCTCCCGAATAACACAAAATGCTGTCAAACTCAGTGCAGTCTTTCACGAGCATGGAAACCCAATTGAATCCGCTGATGAGGATGCGATCTACAACCTGCTCACCCAAGCAGTTATGAATGAAAGTCATACCAACGACATCCTTCGGCGTGACGAGATTGGGCAACAGATGTTTGAAGGTTTTGTCACTGAACGCCTAACGGAAGGAAAACTTTCTGTGTGGGACAAAATGACAAAAAAGAAACTGGGTACCTTTAAAAATGCCAATGCAATGACAGAAATCAAAATGGGAGACAAAGTGGTCAAAATCAAAGAAGAGCGAGGACTGTTGCAACGGTTTATCGTCTTTTCAAGAAGTAGACCAGAGCTGAATCTCAAGGAATGCATCGGAACTTATGAGTTTGGTGTGGTGCCTCGATCACTGTTTGCTTCAGATGGATCCCTCCTGCTGGCATACGATAAGGCATCAATACTACATCATCTCGAGAAGCTGCACAGTAACGCACATCAGGTTCAAGCTGACCGAAATGAGGCAACTGGAAGCGAGCCATCTGATAAACAAGCAACCCAAGTACCCTTGCAGGTGGCAAACACAGTAGTGGAACATACAAATGTTGACCCAACAGATGAATCTTCAGCACACCGAGTGATCATTATTGATGGCATGGCTGTGGTAAATTCAGTCACCAAACCGGAGCGAATGAAAACATGCCAAGACTTTGCAGACGCCTTTCTCCAGATAATCTGTAACATGGCAGCACAATATGAGGAGGTCAGATTGGTGTTCGACCGGTACATCAAAACGTCGCTCAAAGAACAGATGAGGACAAAGAGGACCAAGGGAAAGTCAACATATTACCACGTGAAAGACAACACTTTAATCCAAAATATATCATTGAAGGACTTCTTATCAGATATCCGCACCAAAGGAGAACTGACCGAGTATTTCACAGCAAGAGCTCAAACAACAGACTGGAAAAGCTTATGGTGACCTCAGGAACACAAACCAAGGGCAATGTTGATATCCTAGACTCGCTTACACTCACCGCCATGAAGAGGCAGACACTTTACTTGTACTGCACGCTCTAACTGTTCACAATGAAACAGAACTTATTGTCAGTTCCCCAGACACAGATGTGTTGTTGTTGCTTGTCTACATGTTTCCAAACTTACCGACATCCACTACCTTCCTCACGGGAAAGGGCAGGCTGGAGAGGAACATTTCTGTGCGGAGCATATACAGCACCTTAGGACCAAAGCGTGCTTCTGCGCTGTTAGGTTTTCATGCTCTGACAGGTTCCGATACGTCTGGTAGATTTGCTGGCAGAACCAAAGACTCGTGCTTCAAGGCATTCATGTCTTGTGATGATGAGATCCTGGATGCACTAGCAATGCTCGGGAATGACGATCTGTCCGCTGATGTATGTTCCCAGTTGGAACGCTTTGTCTGTATTTTGTATCGATCTAAAATCTACACAAAAGTGAATGAGCTCCGATGGTTTCTCTACTCAAATCGTGCAGCCGAAGCAGAAAACCTCCCACCAACTTCTGGCTCACTGGACTTACACATTCGTCGGGCACATTACATATCCATGATTTGGAGAAAAGCTTATGAAACCCACCCGTGCCTCCCTGCACCAACTTCATTTGGCTGGACATTTGATGCAGGTTCAAGTCACTTCTCTCCAGTTCGCTGTTTGAATCCACCAGCTCCTGAAGCAGTATTGCACCTCATAAAGTGTGGGTGCAAACGAGGATGCGAAGGAAGGTGCAGTTGTCGCAAGAACAATATCCCATGTACGGAAGATTGTGGAAGCTGGGTTTTCAGCTGCAACAACAACGCTGTCCAACCAGGGATAAATGAAGACTGTGAAGATTGAGGTGTAACTTTCTATGACATTCACAATAATAATTCACTTGATATCCATTGTTGAAACTACTAAATGAAAGCCAGGCATTTAATCAGTATGACTTTTTGCATCTACCTGTTTAAACGATTTAAGAGATTGAGCACTGTATTGCACAGTAATTCAAGCATTTAATTTTAATTTTCATCTGTTTGTTGGCTTGTTAATTATGTATTCTTGGTGAAAAATAGATGTATTTAAATAGATACATACTTGGTTGAAATTACAAAATCCTGTTGGCTTGGTAATGCATACAAAGAGATAAGGCATAGATTACATTGCGCGTGCGCGGTGGTCATTTTGGAATTTAGCATGTAGATCATACATATAACACAAATTTGATGACTCCATTAGATTCCTTATCTCAAAAAATATATATGTAGACACTTTATTTGTAATTGTATCACACGTATTCGCACAGACATCGCATTATTAGTGTTTGGCGGCCATTGTGAACGCCATCTTGGATTTCATACCCTTAGAATGTTAAAAAAAATGCCACCCTAATTTTTTTTAACGCTTATGACACCTTCTCACAAAATCAAGTGAGTTTTTGCTTTTAACAAAAAAAATACACGAAATTGCAAATATGCCTACACTAAGAGGCTATAATAACGTTACGAGAAAAGCATTACAAGCAAGACAGGATTTTACCGCCTTCAAAAATGAGGTTTTCATTGGACTTGAACGTTTTGAAACCATGTTTTATCAAGCAGCTCCCTTTTCAATTATTGTAACCTTTTAAAACGCGCGATATTCAAGTTGAACATGATCTCGTAAATCCAGATCGTATAAGGGCTGGAGCAGATGCATGTATGTATAAGAATGGAAGAGGGCATTTTTTTTCCCACTACCCGTGTAGTGTTGATCAAACTGGCCGAATGGGAGTAATTAGAACAACAGTAATTGTCATCTCTTTATCGCCATTCCTGCACTCTATCACAAGCGGTACGAGTTTCTTTAGGGCATGCTAGAAAAAAAACATATTAAATTCGCCTATTAAACGTACCGTGGACCTCCTTATCGGGTCGCGGGCGGATGGAGTCTGCTCCCTATTGTGGTGCCACCAAAGTCAATGGGGAACAAGAAACCGTTTGTGTACTATGTCTTGTATTACGCCTTGTGATTGTCCTGTCCTGTCATTATTAATTGCTAGTGACGTTAAAGATAACCTTTTTTTTCACCCTTCAGAAAGGCACGTCATCATATGAAGGAAGCAACCTCAACTCATTACCTGCGTTAATACAGTACACAATTATTACTGGCCTGAATAAAAATCACAATGATTATCGAAACGAATAGAGCACAGTCATTACCGGCGGGAATACCACACACAATCATTACGCGCGTTAATACAGCACACAATTATTACTGGCGTGAATAAAAGACACAATGATTATCGAAACGAATAGAGCCCACAGTCATTACTGGCGGCAATACAACACACACTCATTACGTGCGTTAATACAGCACACAATTATTACTGGCTTGAATAAAAAAACACAATGATTATCGAAACGAATAGAGCAAACAGTCATTACTGGCGGCAATACAACACACAATCATTACTAGCGTGAATACAGCACACAATTATTACTGGCGTGAATAAAAAAGACAATAATTATCGAAACGAATGGAGCGCACAATCATTACCACCGGGAATACAGCACACAATAAGTACCAGTGCGAATAGAACAAACAATAAGTATCAGTGCGAACAGAACAAACAATCAGTACCAGTGCGAATAGAACAAACAATAAGTACTAGTGCGAATAGAACAATGAGTACTAGTGCAAAAAGAACAAACAATAAGTACCAGTGCGAAAAGAACAAACAATGAGTACTAGTGAGAATAGAACAAACAATGAGTACTAGTGCGAAAAGAACAAACAATAAGTACCAGTACGAATAGAACAAACAATAAGTACCAGTGCAAATAGAACAAAACAATACGTACCAGTGCGAATAGAACAAACAATGAGTAACAGTGCTAATAGAACAAACAATGAGTACCAGTGCGACTACCACAAACAATGAGTACCAGTGCTACTAGAACAAACAATAAGTACTAGTGCGAATAGAACAAACAATTCTATGGTTTGTGGAAATGTATGGATGTAGAGGGCATCTATGAGAAAAACAAGCATGAAATTCATAGATATACATGCAACCTGCAAGCAAGTAAATTACAATAGGGAAGAAAAACAGATTCAGCATTGATGAGTACCGCTACCCTTGATAGAGCTATAAATATAAAGTATGGGTGAATATGGTTCAGAGAGGGGTGGGGGAATAACTTATAAAAGAGCCCGGTCCATAATTTGGGTAATGGGGCACGAATGGCTCGTGAGGCTGCATGCAACAACGAAACCAAACAAAAAACAACCTTTGAATAATGGATGTCCTTCGTCTCTGTTCAATTCATATTTCAAATTTTGAATTGCTAGCGTAGCATACGTTTCTTCCAATTGTTTGTGTTAGCAGAAATAACATTTACATTGTCCCACAGGATGGAGTGATTGGGATGAAGAGATAAATGTTCAGCCACTGCGGACTTTTCCAGTGTGCCATTGCGGGCTGCTGCCTGGTGCTCCTTGATTCGCACAGCCAGCGGTCGGCAACTTTGTCCTGTATGTGAATCACAATTTGAAACACAATTTATTTTATAGACACAGCCTTTGGGGTCCTTCTTTACTTCACCCATTTTACCAGAATTTGTCTAGAAGTAGGAGGTGAGTGTATGTTTTTTTTATGTCTTTATGGACTGTGCTTGGAGGGTACTGGGTATAGATTGTAAAATACTTGTTGAGGTGAGAAAGTTCACCATCTATATTTTCTCGCTCACAAATGTTGTAGGCTCGCTTTGCTGACGTCTTTACTATAACAGTTTTCACACTTTGTGGGTGGTTGGATTTTTGGTGGACATATTGGCCTGTGTTCATTTTAAAAAGTGACAATGTTTCCCGTACTCCTGTTGATTAGTGTATCTAAAAAGGGGAGCTGTTCGTTTTCCTCTATTTCCACGGTGAACTTTATCCTGGGATGTTTGCTATTAAGATGGTTTAGGAGGTATATTTCACTGTCGTTAGGGCCCAGCATCACAAGTGTATCATCTACTTTACGTAGCCAACATATAGGACTCACTGGGGCTGATCTTAGGGTTTCTGTTTCAAAGTGAAACATGAATACCTTTTTTATTAGTGGTGACAAGGGTGAGCCCATGGGTAAGCCACGACTTTGTTCATAGAGGTAGTTTTTCCAAGTGAAATAGGTTGTGGTTAGGCACATACGGGTTAATTCGATATGTGCCTGAGCAGAACCTATTTCACTTGGGACAACAACGCAGTTTGTAATAACAGATTTTTTTCTGAAGTATATGTTACAAATTTCTTTTCAAATACATATATTATACGATATTAATGTTGATCGTTAAATAAAAACAATATTCATGATTTTTTTACTAAATCTTTGTACAAATCATCTCAGCTGAATTAAAATGCAATTTGTAATAATTATTTAAAATTGCGTAATTACAAATTGTGTGAGTATGTTGTTACGCAGTTTGTAATAAAAACGCAATTAGTAATAACTGATTCTTTTTATAAATGATCTCAGATAAATCAAAACGCAATTTGTAAAAGACGACCAATTGCGTTTTTGTTACAGATTACGTTGCCACACACGAACACAATTTATATTAACGCAATTTGTGATCATTTTGACAAATTCCGGTATTATTTCCCTGAGATCCTTTTCACAAAGAATTACTCAAGGGATAACGTTGTTTTGTGTTTATTTTCAAATTTTCCAGGTCCTTTCCGCCCATATTTTTTTCCTTCAAGAGATCAACATTAACATCATATCGTATATGCATCTGGAAAGAAATTATAATATAATTATGTAACAAACAAATCCGTTATTACAAATTGCGTTTTGTTACAAATTGCGTTTCCACACACAAACGCAATTGGTAACAATTACTACAAGTTGTCTTTTTATTCATCTGAGATCATTACCCAAAGAACTTGTCAAAGAATCATGAACATTTTTTTCGCATTTTAAATTTTGTCAAAAGAAAGATTAAGCTGCAGCTTTTTTCCCTTTCACTTTCTTCAAAAGATCAACATTAATATCAAATCGACAAAACATTTGCTTGCATCCACTGGGACTCGAACCCAGGACCTATGGGTTAAAGGCCCAACACTCTATAGACTACGTTTTATTTCAAATTGCGTTATGGCACACCCACACAATTTGTAACAACACAATTTGTAATGATTGTTACAAATTGAGCTTTTCTTCATCTGAGATCATTCCAAGAAAAAATTAGTAAAACAAATCATGAATATTGTTTTTTTTACATTTTTAATTTGTCAAAAGAATGAGTAGGATCCAGGTCACCTTCTCTTTTTTTTAGGATAAACATTAATTTCATATAATATATGTATTTGGAAAGAAATTATAACTAAACATTAGTTATTACAAATAGCGTTTTTTGTTCCAAATTGCCTTTTTGCCAACGCAAATTGTAATTCTTATAAACTGCGTTTTAATGATCTGATAATTTTTAGAAACAGTAAGTCATAATTGATAAATATTGTTGGGTGAGCTAAAAAGCTCATCACCGTGTTCAGCATCTCATCTTTGAAAAAATAAGTAAAAATACCTGGAGTTTAATGTTTCTTTTGACATACTTTAAAATGCAAAAACAACCCAACAATATTTATCAATTATGACTTACTGTTTCTAAAAATTATCAGATCATTAGAATGTGAGCTGAAATGCTTGAAAGCTGGAAACGATGTAGAGCTTTTCTGCTTCCAGCTTTGCCAAGTTTGTTTCTGAAGCTAGAAGTGATATCGAGCTTTCCATCTGTTGAGCTTTGAAAACCAAAGGCTGGAAGATGAATTGTCAAAAGGGACACGGATCCTACTTGAACCGTATTCCTGTATTTTAACAAGGCTAATGTGCGATTTAAGGTCTCGTTTGGCATATAGAATTTGTCAGAAAGTTTAGTACCGGTATATCAAATATTACTGAACAGAACTAATAGAACCCATAATAGTCGGTAGATGAAAAAACTCGAAATTACAGTTATGTACAGACGGATATAACGATGGAACAAGGAGCATATGACGCATTCCGTATAATTGTTGTCCATGACACCTAGTTTTGGTCGTTATTAGTTGGGGGTATAACCCGCTTCACACTTATAACTAAAATAAAATTTAAAAAAATTTAAAAAAGTTTGATTTACGCATGCATTGTGTTTACAAGTACAGAAATCGACATACATTATTGACCTCGCCGACTAGAAATGTGTTCTGTTCTGTGTGAAAAAAAGTACGAGACACTCGGCCACACCAGTGTTCATTCAGTCAAGGGGATTTATTTCGGGGGAAAAACCCAACAGCAAATACTGAATCGTCCGACACAAGCTTTATTCAGATGGGATTAATTTGGGAGGTTTAAGATGTAATCCACAAACACAATTAAAGCTAATTAAACGTCACAGCTGTTTTTGTGGAATTCCGACTCTTTACAGTGAACACTATTTGTCGAGATTAGTTTTAAGTCAGCGGGCTGAGCAAAATCAAAACGAAGCTACGAAACTGAATAGTTTGTCAAAATATTGAATAGTTTGTAGTGGATCAAAATTGAAATTCTAAGATGCTTTTGGTATGCTGCAGAGTAGTGCTTGTTCGTGGTCCGTTTTATGGTTTACATTGGCTGTTTGGGGAGCATTTAAAACGTTCTCCACTATTTCGATCGTATGGAAGTGGTTTATCAGGGAAACTTGTAGCCTTGCACACGTCCTGGGGCCGCTGAGGCCCCGGAAGCTCTCTAGTTGTACACAGCCGCAGGCGGGTTTTTTTTTTCGCCATTCCTGTATAAAACTCATATTTCTCACAGTTTCTAAATACATGTAGATCCTAATCTCGTGCCGTTTAGATTTGTGTTTCTCTTGTGAGCTATGAAAGGTCTAATATGGTTAACTATAAATTTGATGTCAGTCTTCATCTCATTAATTGGTTATTGAGTTTTAGCTCGCCAGGTGGCGATGTTGCTTATCTGACAGGCTTTTTATACCAGGTTAATTTATTTGTATTGTTTCTACCAACTTGCTGACCACAGACGCTGTGAATAATCGTGGCTGGATGTGGTGGCGTTTGAGTTTTCTATAGAGGCAGGTGGACTTGTTATTGTATTGATTTGATCAATACATGTGTTTGAACACATTGTCGGAAACTTCATCCAACCTACGAATGTGGGATGAGCGCCGAGCAGCTCGAGCTTGACGGTTAAACTGAAGTACATTTATGTATTTATGGCTATATACGCCTTTTGTGCATCACTCATGTTAACCGATCAACGCTCTTATATCAATAAATTGTAATATAAATTAAATGCAACTCCGAATATTGAAGTCATTGTTGGTATTCTATATTTCTGCTTCTCTATGTAGCCATCATCAGGAATATGTAAAACTGTTGAAAAAAACAAACTTATATACATTTCAGTTATGCTAGGAAAGATACATACCAAAAAAACACCGGTATGCTATGAGCTGGTATAATACGTATAATAACTGAATTGACTTAATGAATTCAACTCACAAACAAACAAGATAAAATGAACTCTGGAACTGTAGTGAATGTGGGAGAAATGTAGGGGGGGAAGGGGGGGGGGGGGGGGGG